>JACXGI010002227.1:8793-65313 GCA_016801175.1 Esox masquinongy
CTTCTCGTCTTTTCATCAATTTTGGAGGGACGTCCAGTTCTTGGTAATGTCTCTGTTGTGCCATATTTTCTCCACTTGATGATGACTGTCTTCACTGTGTCCCATGGTATATCTAATGCTTTGGAAATTCTTTTGTACCCTTCTCCTGACTGATATCTTTCAACAATGAGATCCCTCTGATGCTTTGGAAGCTCTCTGCGGACCATTTTGCTCTGAGATGCAACTAAGAAAATGTCAGGAAAATCCTACTAAAACAGCTGAACTTTTTGTGATTAATCAGAGTCACTTTAAATGATGGCAGGTGTGTAATGATTTATATTTAACATGAGTTTGAATGTGATTGGTTAATTCTGAACACAGCCACATCCCCAGTTATAAGAGGGTGTGCACACTTATGCAACCAGGTTATTGTAGGTTTTTATTTTTCATTTTTCCCCCTCGAAGATTTCAGTTTGTTTTTCAACTGAATTGTTCACATTATAGGTCACATTAAAAGTGTAAAAAGTTCTGACATGATTTATCTTTGTCTCATTCTTTTACATCACAAAAACCTGGCATTTTCACAGGGGTCTGTAGACTTTTTATATCCACTGTATATCATCTCAATATAACATAGGGCTTAGAGAATGGAGCTGAGTGTTCCTCAGCTATCTACACTGCTCAGAAAAATTAAGGGAACACTTAAATCACACATCGGGACACAGATACCGGTCTAGCTGCTGGGTTGATGCCCTTATACGGCTCAGTCCAGCTCTCCTCGTGTAATGGCCCATCCCCTGGTAGCGCCTCCATGCTCTTGAGACTGCACTGGGAGACACAGCAAACCTTGCGATGGCACGTATGGATGTGCCATCCTGGAGGAGCTGGACTGCCTTTGCAACCTGAATGGGTTGCAGGTACTGCCTCATGCTACCAGTAGTGACAAGGACACTAGCAAAATGCAAAACCAGAGAAGAATCAGCCAGGAAGGATTAGGAGAGAGCAATAAATCTGTGGCCACCACCATTCAAATGCAAAACCGTTCCCTTTTAGGGGGTTGTCTTGCTGTTGCCTCTCCATTGCACCTGTTGTCACTTTCATTTGCACCAAAATAGGTGACATTGATTCACAATCGCTTATGCTTCCTAACTGGACAGATTGATATCCCTGAAGTTTAACTGACTTGGTGTTATACTGTGATGATTACGTGTTCCCTAAATTGTTTTGAGCAGTGTATTATACAGTATCTCACTAAAGTGAGTACACCCCTCACATTTTTGCAAATATTTTATTATATCTTTTCATGTGACAACACTGAGGAAATTATATCTTATGCCACAAGGATATCTTATGCCACAATATTTGTGCAATCAAAATGAACTATTTCACTTGATCATGTTTGATATCTTTTAATGACCTCTTCTTCACGCTTCACAACATAACCACAGTCTGGTATACAGTATCTCACAAAAGTGAATACACTCCTCACATTTTTGTAAATATTCGATTATATCTTTTCATGTGACAACACTGAAGAAATGACACTTTGCTACAATGTAAAGTAGTGAGTGTACAGCTTGTATAAGAGTGTAAATTTGCTGTCCCCTCAAAATAACTCAACACACAGCCATTAATGTCTAAACCGCTGGCAATAGAAGTGAGTACACCCCTAAGTGAAAATGTCCAAATTGGGCCCAAGTAGCCATTTTCCCTCCCTGGTGTCATATGACTCGTTAGTGTTACAAGGTCTCAGGTGTGAATGGGGAGCACGTGTGTTAAATTTGGTGTCATCGCTCTCACACTCCCTCATACTGGTCACTGGAAGTTCAACATGGCACCTCATGGCAAAGAACTCTCTGAGGATCTGAAAAAAAGAATTGTTGTTCTACATAAAGATGGCCTAGGCTATAAGAAGATTGCCAAGACCCTGAAACTGAGCTGCAGCACGATGGCCAAGACCATACAGCGGTTTAACAGGACAGGTTCCACTCTGAACAGGCCTCGCCATGGTCGACCAAAGACGTTGAGTGCACATGCTCAGCGTCATATCCAGAGGTTGTCTTTGGGAAATAGATGTATGAGTGCTGCCAGCATTGCTGCAGAGGTTGAAGGGATGGGGGCTCAGCCTGTCAGTGGTCAGACCATACGCCGCACACTACATCAAATTGGTCTGCATGGCTGTCATCCCAGAAGGAAGCCTCTTCGAAAGATGATGCACAAGAAAGCCCACAAACAGTTTGCTGAAGACAAGGAGACTAAGGGCATGGATTACTGGAACCAAGATAAACTTATTTGGTTCAGATAGTGTCAAGTGTGTGTGGCGGCAACCAGGTGAGGAGTACAAAGACAAAGTGTGTCTTGCCTACAGTCAAGCATGGTGGTGGGAGTGTCATGGTCTGGGGCTGCATGAGTGCTGCCGGCACTGGGGAGCTACAGTTCATTGAGGGAACCATGAATGCCAACATGTACTGTGATATACTGAAGCAGAGCATGATCCCCTCCCTTCGGAGACTGGGCCACAGGGCAGTATTCCAACATGATAACGACCCCAAAACACACCTCCAAGACGACCACTGCCTTGCTAAAGAAGCTAAGGGTAAAGGTGACGGACTGGCTAAGCATGTCCCCAGACCTAAACCCTATTGATCATCTGTGGGGCATCCTCAAATGGAAGGTGGAGGAGCGCAAGGTCTCTAACATAGGACTCCAGTGGCAACCTGCGAAGCTCCGGTGAACTCCATGCCCAAGAGGGTTAGGGCAGTGCTGGAAAATAATGGTGGCCACACAAAATATTGACCCTTTGGGCCCAATTTGGGCATTTTCACTATGGGGTGTACTCACTTTTGTTGCCAGCGGTTTAGACATTAATGGCTGTGTGTTGAGTTATTTTGAGGGGACAGCAAATTTACACTGTTATACAAGCTGTACACTCACTACTTTACATTGTAGCAAAGTGTCATTTCTTCAGTGTTGTCACATGAAAAGATATAATCGAATATTTACAAAAATGTGAGGAGTGTATTCACTTTTGTGAGATACTGTATACCAGACTGTGGTTATGCTGTGAAGCGTGAAGAAGAGGTCATTAAAAGATATCAAACATGATCAAGTGAAATAGTTCATTTTGATTGCACAAATATTGTGGCATAAGATATCCTACAGTTGGAAGAGCAAAGTGAAATATAGAACTTATGCATGGGGTGAGCTGCAAGAGATTTCATCAACTTGTCATACTTTTTTTCTTGTATTCAAAAACAAGGGAACTAGGTTAGGGAACTACAGCACATTTTCTAGACCTGCAGGTAAGTCTTGGGTGCTGGTCTCAGATATTCACATTATGACCTATTCAGGTGGTTGGAGAAGAGTTATATACAATTGTAGGCGCCTGTGGGTGAACAGGCAGCTGACCTGTGCATCACCAACCTGAATTACAACTCGGACAATGGGGGAAAAAATACATTCCTTTTGAAGCTTTTTCAAATTCCCACAGGAAGAGAGAAAAATGCATATCCAATGAATATTTCAGTTATAATTATACAGTTTTCGAAAAACCATCAAAAGTGTTTGATGGCCCCTATTTTTTTTTTTTAAACCAGAGTGTTTCTCAGCAGAATGGTTATGGTGGATGAGCACTAGGCAGCCATGTTGAATGCTTCTGTACTTCGATCTTCTTAAAGATTCCTGACCTTCAAGGTGTAAACCAACGCTAACTGAAAGCCCTTGGACACTTTCCAATGTAAATAGTGTAAAAAATATATTTTCTGGAGAAACATTTTTCAATTAATTGCTATATTCAATTTGCCTAATACAGTATTTGTGCTTTATATATTATACAGTCTTTTTTGCAAAGTTTTATTAAAGGTGACATTTGTAGGTGCAAAGGTCAGGGTCAAGCAGCTCTTTACAAAAATGCTTTTAATTAGGTACTTTCTTCTCATCTGAACTCTAGGTCCTTAGTGTAGAAGAGGAGAGGAAATCCTGCACTACTTTTTCTATCAATATACAGTAGCTTAATAACTTTAAGACGGGGCTTACAAAAATTAGATTTTTTCAACATTTTCCAAATGTATGTCTGTTTTCCTGGTTTAACATTTGTTTAATATTTGTTCTTCAAATGACAATTTCTCAAACCTTCAGAGTTGTTTTGTGAGCTACTCATACACAGACTGAGAGGTTTTGGTAGTTCACAGTCGACCTGTTGGAGACCCCTGGATAGGTGGATCCAGGAATCCAACCAGTAACCCGAACATTGCAAGAGCTCTCTCTAATTCAACTTACAGATGTCCACACACAGTCCACCAGACCAAGCCGCAGCAGGGTCAGGCTTTCTCTTTTCCCTGTGAGGTTGTGAGGTTACAGTCTCTGACGCCAGAAATAATTTAGGAACTGATTTTAGATTTGTTTTGCATATTTAAATGCTTTCAGACCATGTCATTAAAGGACAATGAGAGAGTGCATTTAGATTTTAAAAATGTAAGAAAAAATATTTTTGTTAGATAGAGAAGTTTCTTTTTAAATTTACTAAAATAGTGAACACGTTAACAAAATTTAAAATAGCAGTACATCAAAATGATCTTAATGGCATGGTTCAAAAAAACTAAAAACCTATCTATGACAGTTAACAAATAGCATGCAACCATTAGACATGTTAAAAAATACACGAAAAACAGCATATAGTTTTCACTTAGTTTGGCTTCTAACTGAGCTAGCTAACTAGCCACATTCATTTAAATGGGAAAATCTAATTTCACCAGAAAACTGATTTTTTTGTAACCATATGTACAAACCAGAGGTGAGACCAAGCCATTGTTTTACAAGTCACAAGTAAGTCTGAAGTCTTACCATTCAGGTCCCAAGTCAAGTCCCAAGTCAAGACTGGCAAGTCTGAGTCAAGTCTTAAGTCATAAACTTTGAGTTTCGAGTCATAAACAATTCATAATGAGATCTTCACCAAAATGAACATTAATTTCATATTTTTAACAGGAGTAATAGTCAGAAGCGTTGCTAGGATCACAATACATTCAGGGCGAAAATTCTTTTTGGGGTCAATTTGAGATCCCGGGCTATTCATAAAAGATCCGGGGCAATAGCCCCGGACGCCCAGGCCTAACGACGCCACTGGTAATAGTTATTCTATTACATTTACGCAAATCATCATGTAGTGCTCTCTTTCTCTCTCCAGATATACTGTAGACACTTAAAACAATCCTGCCATTAAGTTATCATCATTTATTAAAAGGTACATCTAAAACAACTGCTACGGAACTTCAACTAGGCCTACAATTTGAACAACAATTGAGGATCGCTATGGTGCACAATAGGGCGATGTAGGCTTGTACACAATTGCCCAAACCTTAACACACACACTCTCTGTGTGCGTGTGGTTACAGTAGGCTAACGTATGTCAAAGTTTTTAGGAACATCAGTAACAGGGGCGTAGGTTTGATTTCAAATGTGAGGGGGACAAACACTGGCGTAGTATGGTGATGCCGGGCCGGGGAGCAAGCCATCCTTACATGGACCCCCCCCCACCCGATGAAAAATAGTGAAGCGGTATATTCGCATGAAAAGCCGATCCTTCTATGATAACCACATAGAAACACACAATATAAAATAGAATTACAAAAAACATTTTTATGGAGGTCAAGCACGGGTCCCCCACCTACTGTGGGGCCTGGTGTAACCGCACTCCGGATAGCTACGCCAGTGGGGAGAAATATGTTTTTGCAAATGGCCATGGTTTTGGAATGGGATGGCCAACCAGCTCATATAGGTGTGATGGTTGGGTGTCCACATACTTTTGGCTATATGATTCTGCTACATCTCATTGATTCTCCTACAACAAACACGCAAAATACAGCCTTCAGCCATTTCATTTAATATTACTTAGTTAACATATTGTCTATTATGTGTGCTCTTAGTGAAGAGCTACTACAGACCTCTGTATTTCAATGTGTGTGGCTGATATGTGATCTACATGTACATTTCACAGCCTCACCTCCCAAGCTCCACCACTCTCTTGCATGACTACACTGGTTGACTCAACATCCTTCTGGTTCTGCTAATAAATATGAACATTCAACATATGGGCTACACATAACATAACTAATTTTATTTAAGCTATCCACCTTTAAAGACAACCTCAGCTCCACAGGTGACCTTTTCTCCCTGGCTGTCTGATCCTGCTATGACAAGGACCTTCTCACGGTCACCATCTGATCCTGCTAAAATGCAGGACATAATATGACATGAACAACTTGAACTACATTGACGCCTGCAGAACCAGATGGTAATGTTTGATCTACAAGACCCACATTAGGTTGAAATGTCAAATGCAGCTACTTATGTAGGGAACTACAACGTTAACCAACTTTTCAAGAGATCAACTATTAAGCTAGTTAGTTAGCTATATCTTCTTATGTCTCATAGCTAGCTAGCTGTACCACTCACTTTGTCATTGCATTAAAAAAACCCGTTTGTCTAACTTCAGTCTTTTCTTGGCTGGTGTTATACGGTGCTAGCTGTGAGTGAGGTGAACCTAGTGTAATGTAGACTGTTTGCTAGCTAGCGAAATAATGTTAGCTAGCAAGCTAATATATATTTTGCAACTATCAATATCATTCATTTATAACATTAGCCTAACTATACATTACCGGTTTTAAAAAAAACACTGATAAGATAAATATCTACCTCATTCATACGTTACGGGAGGTAATTAGCAAGAGGTAATGTCAGCTTGATTACCAAACTATCATGAGCCAGAGATCGCAGTTGCTAGGTGCAACCGTAGCCTCTAATACCGTAACCAGACCTATCCAGCAATTATCCAGCAACTACTGTACCTCAAGCAAAGTGCCTGCGATTGGTCCTAAAGCCAGTCTGATTCGAATTACGCAATTGCTTACCGTACTGCCACTGCAACGTTCTAAAGAGTTTGTGCTTTTCTTATTAGAGTTGTGTTGATAAAAAGTGGGGGGGACATGTCCCACTCATGTATAATGAAACCTACGCCCCTGATCAGTAACGTCAGGCAGGATTTAGTCTACAAACTGAATTCACCCGCCGACGTTCCTCTGCACTACAACCTTTTGCAACCCTTTTTTGCAACCTTTTCTCCGCAGGCACAGTTTGATTGGTTGCTGTCGGATTCAAACTGTAATCTGTTAAATGAGGAGTTGATGCGCTGCACACTTTTTGTAATAGCTTAATTTTTAATATCTGGGCTTGGAAGGGTGTCAAGTCAGTTCGAGTCAAATGGTTCAAGTCCAAGTAAAGTCACGAGTCATTGGTGTTAAAGTCAAAGTCGAGTTGCAAGTATTTTTTTGATTTTGTCAAGTGGAGTCTAAAGTTATCATATTTGTGACTCATCATATTTGTGAGTCCAAGTCAGGTCACGCCAGTCCACACCTCTGGTACAAACCAGAGATAGAGTAAAGAAAAACATAACCTACAGAACTCTTTTTCTTTTCACAGGATTTCTTTATAGAGTCCCAGACCTAATTAAGAGGGGCATGCACCTGCATGTGTAACAATCATTATCCCTGGCCCTAGTGGTCACCCTGTCTCCAGGGGTTAAACAACAGTTCCCAGGAGCACACTGGGCTTCGTCATTATAAAATGGAAGTTTGGAACCACCAAGACTCTGGCTTGAGCTGGCCATCCGGCCCAACTAAGTAACTGTGCACAATGGGCCTTGGTCATAAAGGTTACCAAGAACCAAAAGGCTACTCTAACAGAAATTCAGAGTTTCTCTACAGAGATTGAGATGGGACAGCAATCACAAACCTGCCAGAAGGACAGCAATCACTGCAGCACTCCACTGATCAGTACTTTATGGTACACTGGCTAGAAAGAAGCCACTCCTGAGTAAAAGGCATATAATATACTGCGTGAATTTGCCAATAAGCACTTAAAGGACCGTGGCAGCATGAGGAAAACAATTAGGCCTGAATGCCAAGCGCTCTGCTGAAAACAAGGTACCGGTCATGGTGGAGGGTGAATCATGCTGTGGGGATACTTCTCTGCAGTAGGGACTGGGAGACTGGTCAGGATGAAAGTCCCTAAAGAGCAAAATACAGGGTGGTCCTTGAGAAAAACCTGATCTGTGGGGAGACCTGATGATTGCAGTTCATCTACACTCCCCATGCAATCTGACAAAGGTTGAGAGGATATACAAGGACCAATGAGAGAAACTGCCAAAACCCCTAAGAAGACTCAAAGCTGTAATCAATGCAAAAGACATTAAAACATTTCAGTTTTTTTCAATAAATTGGCAAAAACTAAAAAACCTATTTTCGTTTTGTCAGTAGGACATTTGGATGGAAAATTAAAATCAATTATGTATGCAATTTATAACACAACAAAATATGGAGAATTGACGGGGTATGAAAACGTTCCAAAGCCACTGTATATTAATGCACCATGTTTTTCACAAGTGAATGAGGCAAATTGCTTATTTGTGGTATTATTTTTCGAGTAAGAGTGCACCCACACACTCTCACTCACACACAACCACACACACATACACACACCCACACCTTGCCCTTTCGAAACTGATTTCTGTGGAGAAGACAAAGCATCAGCCATATTGATACAGTCAGGAAGGCGGAAAGGCAGAAAGGCTTCCGAGAGACTTGAGCCAGGCCTGTGTTAAATGCAGCCCATAAATCAGACAGACAGAGCGGAGCCTGAGCTGCTGCAACTGCTATAGGCTCATTCTGTGACTGAGCTGAAGTGATCCCCACCCGAAACACTGATGGATGTCTCTCTCTCAGGAATGACGGTAACCTGCTGGTGCCTTTATGTTGGGCGTCACTATCTTGCCATGCAGCAGCGGAAGGATGGCCCACTGGATTTGTGTGGCTGCATGAAATAACTGTCTTTTTGCCTATATTGTAAGTAGGAATTGTGCAACAGATGAAAGACTATCATATTAATTGACTATCATGTTAATTGGAAGTTCCCTTCAGCGTAAACCACACGGTTGATTACCAAATTATTAACCTCTGTGCTCCCTTGTTGCTTCTAGGAAGGTTTTAACCCACTGAATCCTAGAAATGAAAATAATATTGTTCTCTAAACAATTTTATTTGCATGAAATATTTTTTGCATATGTAACTCATTTGTTGTATTATGTTTGTTTAATAAACTATTTTGCTAATTTTTATTAAAGATGTAAAAAAACTATCGGGTCACCATATGCAATGTATTGACTGCAATGTAATCTAGTTAGAAAGTATGTGTCTGCACCCTTCTAGTTAAGAGAGTGATGAGATCTACAGCAAACTAAGACAAATCAATCGATGGCCCCTCGCAACAGCTATCTTTTGTAGATAACTTGCCCCCTTTCTGAGACTCACCAAGAAAAAAGACCACATCTGAGTTGCTGTAGAGTGACATACCCCATTCAAGCCAGAGACTGCTCTCCTTTTTATCTGCCAACATAGACAGGAGTCTAACTCTTCTAGCTCTACAATAAGATAGGGTGCTGGTGATGCAGTAGGCTGTTAGCCAGCCTGTCAGCTAAGTGGAGTTTTCCTTTAGACCAGTCAGTTTAGTCTGCTCGTGTATCCCAAATTTCGACCGTGTCTGTGCCTCAATCAAGATGAGGTAAAACCAAACATGGGGTGTTCACCTAAGCAATATCAACAAAATAAAGACCTCCTCCTTTGCTGTCACTAATAAAAACAAATAGGCAAAATACATCATATCTCAGATTAGGTCCACTTAATGTCAAATCTTTCACTTCAAAGGCTGACAATAGACAAGTACTTAATCATTTGATGTGCCTTGCCTTACTAAAACCTGTCTCAAGCCCAGGGGTTGGAGTAACAAATAACAAATACTCTCATTACTGTAATTGAGTAACCTTTCTGTGTACTTGTACTTTTTAGAGTATTTTTGAAAGTCTTTAATTTTACTTTGAGTAAAGTTTTGTAATTCGCTAATTAAAAAAAAAAACATCCATTATGGTGTACTTCAGTCAATCGGTCAACTGTCACCCATGAAGAACCATTACCATCGCCTTACAAAAGTTGTGGCCTTTGCTGATTAAGTGAAACAGCTACTTTAAGATTTCAGAGCAACTGATCTAACTGATTCAAATGGTCTCAGTGCTGACCACTAACTAGCCATTTCAACCCTGTTACATAGGAATTAAAGTAATTTGTTTTACATTTTGAGATGAAAAAATGCAGCATCTCTAAAAATAATTCAACATTGACCTGGGTTAAGCTATATGTTTGGGGTCATTGTCCTGCTGCAAAATGAGTCTTCACCCAAGTCGCAAGTCTGCTGCAGACTTTTCTTACAGGATTCTGTATTTCGGTCTCATTAGAACATAGAACCCCATTCCACTTGGTCTCAGTGTCCCACATGCCTTCCGGAAAACTTTGGACATTTTGACTTAGGGCTCTTGGTGGCCTCCCTGACTAGTGCCCTTCTTGCCAGGATACTCAGTTTCTGAGGACGGCCTGTTCTAGACAGATTCACAGTTGTGCCATATTCTATGAATTTCTTTGTAATAGGCTTTACAGTGCTCTGAAGATTTTCAAAACCATACAAATGTTTTCATATCGCACCCTGATTGATTATTCTGAAGAATCTTATTCCATAATGTAGTTTTTGATAGGAATACTACTAACCAACTCTGGCACCTCCCAGAGACAAGTGTATTCAACCTGAAATCTCGGGAAAGACCTTAATTACACACAGGCGGACACCACAGGTCATTCAGGTGTCATTCAAATGGCTTGAATACTTATGAAATAAAATATTTTCGGTTTTATGTTTGTAAATCCTTATGAACAATTTCCTGATTTTATTTTTCACTTTGACATTACAGACTTTTTTTTAGCAGTGACCAAACCTCCTGATTAAATCCATTCTGATTTTTAATGCTTTTAAAATATGGAACAGTCCAAGGACCGTGAATGCTTATGAGAGTCACTATATGTTTTTGATGATATTGGGAACATCTGCTGTGCTCTGTATGAGAATCCATAATTTTGGCTTTGTATTACATAAAATAAATGGAGTAATACAGTACTATACATCAATTTTCTCTCTTCTGTATTCTATTCATTGCATTTAAAAGAATAAGAAGATTCTTAACCTTGATGAAATTAGTGAATTCTTTTAAAAGTAACTAAATAAATGTTACTTTTTAAATGAGCAACTTTCTACTTTTACTTTTCTACACCAGCAGTTGTTCTTCTACTCGAGTAAAATGTCATTAAAGCAACAGTATTTGACTTGAGTAGGATATTTCAGTAATCTTTCCACCTCTGTTCAGGCCTGATTCTACTGATCTAAATGGGGCCTCCAGATGGTTACAGTACTGACAATATCGTCTGCATATCCCTTAAGGTGGAGGTGTTGCTCACCTTATCAAACAAGATTTCAATTTAACCAGAAGGAATTATTGCATATTCATCTTTTGAGGTTTACTCATGGGATCTATCCTGTATACTCAATTATTTTATATAGCTATTTAAAGGCCTTCTGGGCTGTATCATGTTTTCCTCACCGAGTACCCTGAATTTTGATTGGATGTCGCAGATAATATGTAATTTCTGATGACATATTTTTGACTTATTTCTGATGACTTATTCACACTGGTATGTCCACAGACCAAATCTAAAAGGCTCTCAGAACTATCTAACATGCCTTGTGATCTATGCATTACCACAGCAATACCCTGGATATATTTCTGTCTCCTGGAATATATATCGTGTATCAATTACAATCATAGTCATGGACAATTAGACCACCATTTAATAATGTTTGCAATTTTAACAATATATTTGCTTACACCCCGGGGAGTATTAAAATATATGCTCTACATTCTTAGACCACACAAAGATTCCTAGATGCTTTTTCAGACTCCCTTGACTTATCCAAGGATGTGGGAGTACAACAGTCAGTTATCCACCTAACTATCTAAATGTATCTAAATGTGGCCTTGCATAATACCCTTCATTTGATCGCGCAGCACAGTTTTTTAAATAATAATTGCCACAATATAGTACATTGCTAGAGAACAGACAAAAAGACCCAGGCCCCCAAAGGAAGTTTCTAGAAATCTGGAACGGAAATGGACCTTGAATAGGAAAGGGACCTTGGGCAGGAGCTAAAAATGAAACAACACATTCGCACATCATAAATGGTAGGCAAGCTAGTTGATGTTGATGATGTGATTAATCTTCAATATTCTTAGCAATACGTTATGAGTTGCTACCAGAAATTATCAAGACGAGTTCAGGGGACTGGGTTCAGAACAATAATGAGAAAAGTGTGAAATAATACCAGTATCACTCAAATGGCACTTGTTGAGTGGAAGGGTAAAAAAGGCAGATGCTTAGGTGTTACGTCTCCCCGATATACCCCGTATGTAGACCCCTATCTGTGCACATGCCTATGATCCACTGAATTGGAAGTCTTCTGATTAAACTAAAAACAATCCAAACATATTGTTGATACTGTTGCAAATTTTATTGAAAAGCAGCATTCCAAGCGAAGTTGGGCTTTACTTCTGCAAGGTGTGATGAATGTCATCAAAACTGATTGATCAAGGACTTGGATGTTTTAGCTTTGTCAACAAGGTGGGACTTTCAATTTCATTGGTTGATCCTTCATGGTGTGATCCCATGATTACTTGATCATCAGAAGCATCCACTAATGAATTACACTTGATGAACCGTTATGAAATTTTCTGTAGATATTGATGCATGATCCTTAGGAAACAAATTAGACTCCTTGAATATTAATATATTCCAAAATACTTACTTAACACTCTTTTTCAAGCTCTTGACTCATTCACATAAATTGTAATGGCCGCTGAACCTCCAAACTGTGTATATGATGCTATTCCACCTAAAATACCAGAAGAGCTACTTCTTGTGCTCTTGGTGTTCCTATGTGTTATAGGTTGCAGTAATTTAACCTCTCCTGAGGATGCCAACTTAAGCCCATTTCTCCCATTTCTAGAAAAAGGAAAAAGCTAATATATTAATTTGTTACTTCGATTAGATTTACACAATGCTCTACCCTCTGTCTACTCAGTTAATGCCTTACATAAACTTTATCATAATTTGTCTATTTTGAGTAGAACCAACACGTTGAGGAGAACCAAGTCAATCTACATTTAAGCCAGGGCTGATTTCAGGATTTTACTGTTAACCTAAAAAGAACATTGACTATCACTCTGATTGTCTCCCGTGGTTGATCAGGCTGTTGATTGTGGGCCTGAAGAATATTGTCCCAATCCTCTTCAACGGCTATGTGACGTCTGAGGAAATTGGAAGGAGCTGGAACTTGCCTTCGTACATATCGACCCAGAGCATCCCAAACATGATCAATGGGTGACGTCTGGAATTGGAACAGTTTGTATACAGATCCTTTTGACAAGAGGCAGTGTGTCGAAATTGCCCTAGAAAAAATGCAACTGTTCTTGTTGTCCATTGCTTATGCCTGCCCATACTGAAACCCAGCGCCAATGCCCGAACAGAAGTTGTTTATGACGGCAAACTGCAGTGAAGTTTAGACCCTAGTGAGAACAACACAGATGAGCTTTCCTGAGACAGTTTCAGAAAATTTGTGCAGAAATTCCTTGGTTGTGCAAACCCACACAGTTCAACATATTGTGAAGTTCTCTAAAATGATATTGGAAGTGGCTTATGGTAGGGAAATGAACATTCAATTATCAGGCACAAACTCTTGTGGACATTCCTTCAGGTAACATACCAAATACACACTCCCTTTAAAACTTGAGACATCTGTGGCATTGGATTTTCTAACAAAACCTAATATTTTACTAACTAGTAGAGTGGCCTTTTATTGTCCCCAGGAAAGGGTGTACCGGTGTAATGCAGATGCTGTTTAATCAGCTTTCCAACAGGCCACACCTGTCACCAGATCTTGCCAAAGAAAAAATGCATACTAACAAGAATGTAAACAAATTTGCTGGTCTGGGGGTACCTTTACATGTTGTGTTTATGTTTTTATTCAGCGTAAATATTGTGTATTAGTGATGTTGTTATTTTAATCTGCAAGCTGTTGAAACTGACCCATAGGTCAAGTACAATAGGTTGAGGTATGCTCTGAAAAACTGTGATTTAATGTATGATTAAAGCTTTAAAAAAAGCACTCATGCTAAATGTATTTGCATTATAGGAAGAGCACTGGTTTTATAATAACTTTGAATACTGTCGTTGTGATGTTCAAATTGGTTTGTGGGAGTACGTTAACTGCAAGCTTCTGGTGTGTTATTTTGGATATAAGATATATAATCTGGTTGCATTGATTACTGGCTTGTAGTTACATGCATGCAACAATAGTATCCTCCCTGCATCACTTTGTGCTCAGTGAATTGCCTTGCCCGGTGCATCCTTCTTTCTCCCATTTCCCATTAATTATTTATTTATACATTTAATATAAATACATCTACAATAATCTATAATAAAACTGTAACAGCAACTTGACCCGCACACTTACTGTTATATGTGTATTTGTTATCCGCTTAGTTAAAAATGGGGGTGGCACTATCTGCAAGCAAGTATATGCCAAATTGTATAATGTGAAAACGTTTTCACTCAGAGCCCCTGCCAAGGTAACGTAACGCTGAGGAACTACGATACTCACAAATCATCTGGCACTAGCACACATCTGAGCTCGGCCAGACAGTCCTGCAGCAGCAAAATCTGTCTGTCAGACTCTCCCACCACCAGACCCACTGTAAAGGGGCTATCTAGTAACCCCTGACCTAAAGCAGCGGTTCTCAATCCTCTCTGTTGCTCCAGGTATTTACTCTATTACAGACCAAGCACACCTGATTCATCTCGTACACTAATCAAGGCCTTGCTTAGGTGAATTAGCTGAGCCATTCCAGAGCTAGATAACCATTGTAGGACATCTGGGGAAGCCCTGAAGGGAGGTCCACTACTGACCTATAAGACCCCTTACAGCTACTTCAAACGCCAGTAGAGATAGTGTATTCAAACTAGACTGAACTGCGCTAACCATAGTTAACATGACATGGAATAATGGTGAGAAGTAGTATATCGGTTTGGATGCCAGATAATGACTGATAGTAATTAAGTGTGAAAAGTAATCAGTCCCTTGATTGCTCTCAGCGTCACAGTTTAACCAAGGCTTCTTTCCGTGTGCGTATATAGGGAAATCAAGAGCTAGCTATAGGCATTGATTACTGAACATTAGCACCGTTTACTTGTTTGCCTTTATCCCTAACCCAAACTGCTACAGTGTAAGTGTCTGAAGGATATTGTCAGATGCATCTGTCGCTCTTTAATTATATCGTTTAATGAATCCACTGGGAGGTAATTACTGATTGAAGATTCTGATTGCGGAGTGTCAGTCAGTCCTGCATGGTTACTGCTAAATGAACTTGTATATCTGCAACCTCAGTGTACTTCTCTCTGTAGAAAACAGGTTCTCTCATTTCAGGTCCCACAAAACCAGAGGGACCCATTTTGGTTTTGTCATACCATTAACACTCGATTAAGCACATTTGTGTAATCAGATGTATTAGCCCAAGCACAACAACAACATAAATAAGTTCACCTCTCTGGGTCCCCTTGGATCAAGACTAGGAAACACTGCTATGATAGGCCATTGCAGGTTTACAGCACATGGTGTTCACGTCTGTTAACATAACTGTTAATTCTTAAGATTGCAGGAATACAGAACACCCACCCCACTAATGACAGTATTGCCTGGAAATAACAGGCTATCCTAATGGTATTCATCTCTATTACATTCTTGCAAAATGCAGGATTGCATACATAGAATTTCTTATGAAATGCATGTTCCATTGTTTGTAGAAATATTTATATTATTAAAGGAGGCCAGCTTGCAGAGACAATAAGAACAGGGTAAAATAAAAAGTGATGAGTGGTGGGTGGAGACGGAGAAATACCAATATTTGAATTAATTATCCAATGCAATTCCTTTGCCCCTATTAAAAAAGTAAATGAATTGCGGTAAACATGTCTTCATCTTTTTTGGCAAAATGTATTAACATTTTATGCGATACTGTCAGCATGGGAGAACAGAGAAGAATGATTCATGGCTGGATTATGTGGGAGGCATATAATGTATTAATTTGGAGTATATTACTTAGTTTTCCATTAATTACACCCAAAATGAAAATTGTGTTTGTCATCTACACTGAGTAAAGCAGTCCCAATCAGAGAAGTTGCCAGTCTCAAAGCATTTATATGAATATATATTCTGTACACACTAACATCTAAGCACTTTTTCAGCATTTTACTGATAACGCATACAGCTACACAGTCAGGGCCATAAGGTTGTTCTCCCAGCTTTCTTTGGGTGCTGGCTTGCAGTCTCAGCTGGAACCTCCTATTAAATTCACATGGAGGGGGCTTTTCACCACTGCCTTAATATAGCATCTGGTCTCTACTGACTTAATATGGCATCTGTCCCTTATTGGACCTGGCAGTTATTTCCTTCGTGGGCTACTGTAGGCCGATGCCATTCGCATATCCCACAGATAAACAGACTCGTCTTTAGATCCAAGTCAGACTTCCTATAGATGGAGAACCTCAATGGCCATCTGGGTATTACTGACAGTCTCTAAAGACAGGGTCAGAGGCTGGGCCAACAGTTTATGCAGTTAGTACAAAATATTGATTTTGTGGATTTCAATCAGTGGAGATGTAATGTTTTCTGGCATTTTGAAAATAAATGAACCCCATTCTCAGTAGCTGTACGGTGCTGAACCTAAGGGAACTAGCTGGGTGCCAGATGTATTTAGAAGTGTTATATAGCATAAATCTTCAGTTCGTTGGCATTGATAGCAAAGACGTATCTGGGGGAACCTCATGAGAGTGAACAACTTTCATATTCTTCAAAACAGAGTTTCCTTTAGAACCGGGGAGAAAACTTTCTTTTCGGATAGTTTTTTTACACTTCATGAAAACCTGCTGTGATTTCAGCTGTGATGAATGAGAACTGTTTAGATGACTGATAATTACAGTGTTCAGTAAACTGTGGTGACAACTTCATCAGTCCTGATGATTACCTCGCCATACATCAGTACGGGCCAATTACATTATCATTCATCTTTGCAACGTTTCATTCATTCCAGCTAAGCAATTACATTAGCGTTCATCTGGAGAGTTCACGTTCCTCATTGGAGACCAACTGTGGCACTTCTTACGCCATCCTACAATGTCACGGTCAACCACAGGTGCCATGGCAACCACCTTGAAGCACTGCAGAGGCACAGTGGGCTTGCTACGACAGAAAAACCAAAATACTGTCATGTCGTTAGGGTTAGGATGGAGCCATGTAGTCATGGCACAGAATGGTGCAATGCACCAAAGTTGTGAGAACATGTTCATACTGGGTCAAAGACCATGCTCTCGATAATGAAATTATAACAAAGAGGATAGAACAATATCATTCACAGTCTGTTGAAGTGGAACAGACAACATTTTAGCCACATTATATCTTGTAAAAATCTGTTTACATAGCTTACACCTACATTTGGAGCACATTTCAGATTTTTACACTTTCATAAAATGTTTTTGAAGGAAATGCAGACACTCACAGACAGCGCAAGGAAGGAGGGCTTGCCTATTCATATTCAATAAAGCCTGTGGGGATGAATTCTATCCAGGTGGCGCAGTCTGCAGAGCTCATATGCACATCAAGGCCGCTCAGACAGGCTCTATTTCTGAAGCGGTGCCATTATTTTGGACCAGTCAAAGTAGAATCTGTAGCCTGCGTGGTGAGACGTCATTATGTAATCCACAACAGCAGAACCAGCAAACCATCACATTCTTTGTACTCGATAGGGAAACTTCTATCTTGGCCATCTGAAAAATCATAAGGATTTTGTGGAAAATCTATAGTAATCTATAGTGAGACAAAGATGTGGATTAAGAAAGCAAAAATCAAAAGGCTCTGCAGTAAATAAAGATGATTAGAAACATAGCCAACTCTACACAGACTGTTGCACTATAGCTTTGCAGCTAATTATGCCATGTGCCACAGTCTTATCAGGGGCCCACCACTGAGCAGGAAGTCGAGTAGAATCAACAAACGGGATATGAATTGTGTATTCCCCATTACTTCATGTCTTGGTGTATACATCTTCCTTCATTGAGATTGAGCAAATTCTGTAAATGCTTTTTTTTAGTTCATATCCAATTATTTTTCTGTATGGGCTACAAGAGAATACAATGCCATGACTATATCAAAATCATGACTATATCAAAATCATTTACATTGCATGACTGAACAAAATAAGTGCTTGTGAGTGAGTTCTTCAGCCTGCTATCCATTTAATGTGCAGGTGACATTATGTGATGCATAAATGTAGTGGCAGGTAAATTCTGGAGAAAAACAAGGATGGCTTTTACACCTTTAGGCTATACGAGGAGCCGTTGAGGATGGATGGTGTATTAAATACCCATTTTCAGTAACAGTACAGTATGTTTGCCAAAACTAAATTATCTAGAATTGTCATAATTATCCCCTACTTAACAGTTTCTATTTTTACCTACATCTGTATTATATTCTCCAAAAACGTTATTGTACATTTTTGGTTGTGCGGTTTTATTTTACAGAATAGAAACATACATAGCCCACAGGCTTTCAATTGATTATCACACTTTTTCTATGTGCTAACATTGTAAGTTCCCTTCATACGTCCATTTTCAGAATGGTTTCTGAGCAGTATTGATACGGAGGCCCTTGGAAATGAGAACCAGTTCGCACACATTACTGTTACCTGAAATATTATAACAGATACATTTTACATACATTAAAACAATACCCACCAGCATAAGTTAGGGTTAAATGCACTTTGGTCCGTAACAACGGTTATTGGCTCTTTGGTCATCAGTACAATACTGACATCTGGAGGCTAAACCCAGGCATAACAGTGATGCAACCTCAACCATTATACAGAATTCAATAATTTTTCATACGCTTCTACCCAAAGCGACTTGCAGTTACGCATGCAAACATCGATATGAAATGGTCTTAGTCACTGTTACATTCATTTATAATTTTACAACATCTTTAGTAATCCTCATGAAACAGGACAATGATTTAGTAGCAAAGACCTGATTGCCAGGTTGTTTTTATTAGCAAAAAAAATGTAATACAGTAGCAGTAACAATCCATACATAGCCAGGGATCCTACACAAATTATATTAACTAATTTCTGACACGTTGAGGCAGCACGGTGCTGGCCATTCTTGACAGCTACAGGAAGACTTGTAGATTCATGATGATTGATTATATTGATAATCCTCGCTCCATAGTAAGGACCTGCTGACTGTGTCTCTGTGTGGTCGGGCGTCTCTCCAAGCCAGTTAAAGCAAACAGCCTTCTCCCAGCCACCGCTGCTAACTTACAGCTGAGTGTAGGATGTTTACATTAACTGGAGCCTTAGCAACGTATGGTCTCTTCGGTGTTCTCCAGAATACTGTCACGTAGCCTTTAAGCTGTATGAGCCAACAGAGGTATGGAAATGTAAACAGAGATGATGAACAGCATTCCTCATAAGCTAATATAAGTATACCGTTGAGATTGGTATAGCAGTGGTCTTTAATATTGGCCCTAAAACACACAAGGTATGAACAGCTGGTGTCTGATTCAGCATACTGGGCTCAGCGACACGATGGGCTTGTCTGTTAGTTAGTCTATATCAGATGGGTTAGTTCTGAGGTGGTGCAAACTGTTCCACAACGTGTGTGTGCCCAGGATCTGGATATAAGGGCAGTGAACTTTGGATTAAATAAAGATGCAGACTAAGGGTGTGCAGAGTACTCAGACAAAACAAGTATGGTTATAAATATGAGAATACTATAATTTTGTCATTATGTGCGATCGGACTCACACGGTGCAGAATGCTGAGTGCTCCATTGGCGTAATTTGGCTGTCAGTAAGACAGGGTATTCGTTGAGCCAGCTACTATGGTTGAAAACTAATAAGCAGCACTTCTTGTTTTCCCAAAGAAGCACTCCTCCATTTGCTTTCACCCACTCATCTCAGTTCTAAACTCTACACTTCTTTCTCCAAACACACGATATGTGTTAATCATATTCATTTGATAGCCAGCTAATAAGATAGTTATTGGCCATTAGGCCAGTTCAGTTAGTAATAATTGTTAATGTAGTCGTGAGTTAAGCCATTGCTTAAATCTTTATCACAGGGGTTTTCCAAATGACAGATTATTATAAGATAAAATGAAAAACCTAAGAGAAAATGCAGATTTTACAAATGTTTTGGCATAGTCTAGGTGTTAGAAGACATTTTGCCCCCTCTCAAAAGTGAAACAGCTGAAGGTGGGACGAGCAAACTCATAGTAGCAGTAGTGATGTGTTATTTGCATGCTTTTTTTAATATAAGGGCAATGCAAATAAGTCACCTAAATTTATCATTTGAGCTGTCAAGCTTGCTTTTTAAACTATGAATGTGTAAGTGAGTGAAGGAACATCAGAATCACACTGATAAGCGTGATGAGACACACTGCAACACTACACAGTTTAGGTATAGGCTTTCAGAGAGTTTTTAAAGCTCACTTCCTGGTTGTCCGATCAAGAGTACATCTGATTAAGAGTATCACCTGTCACAAATAAATACGATTACAGAAATGTGTATGACACTATTGGCACACTCCTAATGCAGACCATGGTGGTAACATTGTCTGTGGCAGGTCTGGTACTGAATGGCAGGAGCTTTAGGCAGCCAGTGGCAGCAAACACCTGACTGAAAGCTCTGATGTAGGAAAAGAGCTTCCAGTCGGGGATGTTTACAGCCCCAAACAACCCAGTTTTGGTACAAACCAGGTGGGATAACAGACGCATTTATTTGAAAGTTTGCATGATAAACAAAGAAATTACAACATGTTAACACAGTTATACACAGATAGGACACAGCTCTAACCCGGTTATCAAAATGCTTTTTTCAGAGATGGGCATGTTCCAGAAGAGGCATTGTAGAGATGGTGGGTCAGAGGGGTACCCAGAGATTGTTGTTGTTGTTGTTCCAGCCAAGCCCCCAAACCTGAGCCCGAAATGGCACACTGTTCCCTAATATAGTGCACAATTTTTTTCCACGGGTGGTCAAAAGTAGTGAACCATATAGGGATTAGGGTGCCAATCGGGACACATACCACCATGATTACCCCAGAGCAGGAGTATTTTGACTTCCAGCACAGGCCACCAGTTGGACTAACAATGGACCTGAACCAGGAGACGTGACACGGTCCTCCACCAAGGATCAACTCCTGACCCCCAGCCCTCCTAACCCGAAGTGCCACAATCTGGTCAACTGAAACACAATGCACTCATTTGAAAAAAAAAACCTGACATGAGTCCAAACAGGATGGATGAAAGAAGGCTGCTATTAAAAAACATAGAGAGCTCCTATTGCCTATTCTGGTTCACCTGAACAAAATCTTCCGTCTAACAAGCCAAGCACTTGTAATAACATTTTACATTTATATACAAATGCCTAAAATCAAAACATAATACAGTATATTACATTTTTAGAATGAAATAATTGGAGGTCAAAATTAACCAATCAACTCATATCAAAGAAAGATGATCTAAATCAAATACACTGGTTTGACTTAACTTGGACTGTTTGCACTGCTTACAAAACTTTGAAGGTTAAAGAAATACTCTATTTGAATACTTGTCTGCAATACTTGTTAGTTAACTGACATCAGTTGGCCAACTAGAATAACCATTAATTTGATAGTGCCATTTCATAAATCAGTAACTACCGGGAGTTACATAGAACAAGTAACCAAGTGTCCTATGCCTGCAGCTACAGTACTACTGTACCCAGCTAATGTTAGCTACCGAAAGGTTGTCAAGAACTTTAAACTTAGCTTAGTTATCAAGAACATACTTTTCCTTTCCAGTTGTTTAATACGGTTGTTTTGTACTACTGTGCTGTCTACGTTAGTCTACTTGGTGCTAGCTTCTTTGCTTGCTAGCTAACTATGTAGGGAGGTCCTACAAGCAGTGCTGTTGAGCTTTTCAGTGAATGCTAACGTTAGTTCCTGCTTGTCGAGTATTCATTCAACGTCTTGTTCATTAGATTGTTTCAATAACAAACTAATAACTACTCAGCGGTAAATCGCAAAGGCCAAAAAGTAAGCCCTTCAACATAAAAAAGTTTACAGTGGCTATCCAACTAACTTTGCTGCTTACCGTTAGCTAGTTAGCTTGGTAAGCTAACGTTAGCTACTTAACGGTTTTCTCTTAACATGACTCAATTGCCAATTCCTTACCAGATAATTCTCCGCCAATTTCCAGAAAAATACAACAGAATCCTTCAGAACAAACCACTTCATGCGACGTTTTACTTTTGTGGTTTTTGTTTCTGAAACAACTCGTTTTTCCACTAAGCTTCCGTTTAACTCACTTGTCTTTATTTTGACCTGGTTACACGACACTGATATTGACGTCATACTCTTGGAAACAAAACTCCGCTCAAAGATTATTATTAGTAATAACAATAATGTATTACTACTAATAATTAATTTGTAAATTATATTTCCCATTGTATTTTACGGTCGACGTCTAGTTTATGCCTCTTAGGCTCAACTGCGCATAAATGAAGATAGCTCCCTCAAGCCGTTTGACATTGAAACATTTTTCAGTTCCGGTATTCTAAAAGGGATGTCTCTCCCAAAAACACCACGCAGTGATGAACACCATCCATCTAGGTCTGGTCCGGTCTGGTCACAGAGTGGGATAAGTCAATAAGTAATTTTGTCAACTTAAAATGTTTTAGCGCTTTTGTGATTGTATTCTTAAGAAATGTATTGATTTTGAAAATTACAAAAAAGGATTTAAAAATATAATAACTTAGCTCATGAATTGAACATGTATTAGGCTACTTGGTTTTGTCCAGTTTTGACACCTTTCTACTGGGGTAAGGATTTAAAAATAAATACGGCTGCACTCCAAACGCAAAGTATAGGCCTGTATCCCTTGAATGGCGTTTTATTGTAACATCCGACGGCCGTACTTGCAAGTATTTTTGCCCCTAGGGAAGGGAAAGTAGGCCTACTGGTTTTCACTACGGAGTTCGCTATCTACGCACCTCATACGGACTCTTATCATTTAATATTGTCGCATTACACTGTGACTTATATCAAGCCTGCAAGTGAGCAAAGTTGTTCACTCGTCCCCTCAAGCTAATTTGAAAGAGCACCGTTGTGTGAATTGAACGGACACAATTGGCACCAAGGGAAAATCCATCGTAAAACCGTACTATACAGTCTCCCTAAATAACTACTGTTTGGAGTTGTTTCAAACATAATTATGCGCCTAAGCAGTATTTTTTGAATTTCGTGCTGGAAATTTTCAAACAATAACGATATTGTTTGAGCCTGCTGTCTAAAAATAAATGGATGTTTTATAACAATTATTGTGGCCTTTGTGTTTTGCCGATTGCTCAGTCACAGGGACAATAGACACATTGTTATGTTTTTCAGTAGAGCCAATGGTCTTGTCTCAATAACTCCTATCAGCAATGACTTAACAGGACAGTCAGGTTGACTCATTTTCTCAAGCTTTGTAAAGACTACGGCCTGACGGGAGCTCAGTTCCCACCCTCGAAAGTAGGCTTTCAAAAACCGGACCATGTTTTTACAGGTTTTCAGGAGTTTGCTAGCTCTTTCTGAGATTGCAAATCCATCACTGCTTCTATAGATTCCAAGAAGAGCTGGACATCGCTAGGAAGTCTGGATATTGTGGTGTGCTTAAAACCAGGAAATGTAAAGAGTTTAGAATTAACTAGTGAACAGTGAAATAAAAAGGATGCATAAAAACGATCAGTTAAGGTAATTGTTGGTTATGAACTCTGTTTACCTGGTCATTTACCTTTTAATTAACTTCTCAAAACTGGTAAACACAGCTAAGCATTCTTATTTTGAACTTTTTACACCTCTGAATGCAACTTATTGTTGGTAGGGCTCCCTGCATGCACCATTAAACCCCTGCAAATGATCCAGAATACCATATCTCAACTGGTTTTCAACCTTTTTGAGTTCTCCAAGTCATCCTGTCCCTCTGACCATTCCATTACCTTCAAGTTGAAAGTCGCATCCACTTCAAGGACCTCTTCCTACCTTAGGCAATGCTCAAAAAGCTGGCTGATGATTGCAGCAAAAATGTACACTTGCTCAAGCATCTTAAGCCTTCCTCTATGGTCTTTCCCTCAAAAGCCTGGTGATGATGCTGGTGATGATTGCAGCAACAAGTTATATTGAAGCCTAAAACTAGATTTCACCCATCTCCATGTGCTTCAATTGGCAACATTAAGTAAAAATAAACAGTGTATTCAAATATACAACTGTAACTACTGTAACTAATACTTTTTTTAACCTTTGAACAAGTCCTCACTTCAAACAACCATGTTCTGGTATTGCTAACACAGCAGAAGGATTTGTAGTCGTAGTCTATATGGGACCACTCAATCAGGAAGTGATACGTGCTGGAGGGAATGCATTCTCCAGTCTTCTACCTTGATTGTGCTCACAGGTGCCAAAGCTGCCAAAAGGAATCGCCAGAGCGAGACTAGGCAAGGCAGCGTTTTTTTTTTTACTAACCCCCCCAAACCCAGATTGTGCTTGTCAATGGCACAGCCCTCTGGCGGACCCCAGGCTAATCCGCAAGCAGGATTTGAACATTGCTCTTACAATGATACAACTTACCGCGAGGCAGTGGCATTTGGCAGTACTGTGCCTTTTAGGGCATAGTATATATATTTTGATGAAAGGTATCGTGTGTCTGTCTATGACAAATAAATATATATTAAATTATCAGATGTTTTTAATGGAGGGTTTATAGGCATGTTCCAACACTTGAATATTCATTTTACATATCAGCTAACCAAATGATATATTATATTATTATATAATATATCATTATATAATAATATATGATATAATATTTTTATATTAATCTATGTCGCTGGTATGGCATACAGTTGTTAGTTGATGTAGGCAATGCCTGAGCAGGGGAATGCAACCACAGTCATTAAAGGATATTAACAGATTTCAACTAAAATCACATAAGTTCAAGCACCACATCAAACAAATATCAGTTAGCCCTACTGCCAAGCATTTCATTGAAGCAACTAATGGAAAAATACACACACATTAGTTTCTTCAATGAAATGCTATATTTGTATATATATACAAATATATATTTGTATATATACAAATATATATATATATATATATATATATTTGTATTATTATTATAGTTAAATTATAGCTTAATGCAAATGACATGAATTCATGTCATAAGCATTAGTCAACTCTATTACACTTAAAAGTGATACCAACTTCATCCAGTGAATGCTGGAGATCTATGTTAACTTTTCTTATACCAATCAAGGGACCACAACGCCCTACACCATACGCACGTCTGGAGATCTTGACAGGTATTAGGAAACTGGTAATAGCTCACCTTTGCCCTCAGATAGGCTTTTCTTCACACTGCACAACCAGGAAGTCAGTCAGATCAAGCTCAGACAAGCTTACTCTACAGCTAAAGTTAGCTTTTGCACACAACCCACCTGAGTGAGTCACTACTACGCAATGAGACAAGTACACTCCTACAGAAAATGCCACCCCCACCCTGGACAATTCTTGGCCAATATGCTTTGTCCCATGGAGCTTCCAGCTGCTCATCAGCCAGTGGCAAAATCAAGGCTTGAGCCCAATGAACATTTTCACACATCATGAAAAAAAAGTGCCTTAGACCAATGTGATATATTTAAAATAACATGACCAGCTAGGAGGAACACATAAAAAATGACATTGCTTTCTAGTTACCTGGGAATTCTAAATAATGCTGGATCTATGCCCTTTTGTGGACCTTTTTCTTTTGTTTGACCATTCCGTAATGTATTACCTTATCAGTTCCATAGGGGGCGTCATACACCACACTAACACCTCAAACATTCACACTCACCTTATGGTATAAAAAGGATATCCTTCACTGAGGGAAAACTGGTCCAATCTGTATCGGAAGTAGATTAATAGGATAAGTTGATCGTTTTGCTATACAAACATAAAGTAACTGTTGTACTGAAAATCAATTTAATCAGACTTAAATAAGCACATTGGAGAGACTTCATGAACCATGTGAAATGTGGAAAGTGTAACATCCACTAATGTGAGTGACTGTTACTTTGTACTAGGTTTGTGGCTTGACATTGTTGTAGACGGAGATAGTTGATGGTCATGTAATCTGTCAACTTCAGCTGTGAGGGTCACTTGTTCAATCCCAGTGTTTGGCAGTAGTTTAATGTATTTTAGACCCTTTCTCAAACCCTAACCCTTAACAACGCTGTATTACCTAACTGTCAAAAGCCAGTGTTTTAACACATTCACCTGAACCCAGACCTATTTTGGTTTGGCAGACAGCTAAGACACCACAACACATGTTGATATTAATGTCAAGCTATGGTGTAATTCTGGCGCTGCAGTTTTGATGAGTCAGCACATTTTATTTAGAGATTAGGTTGATTTTTCAATGTGAATATTTTTATAGTTTTACCATAACATTATCATTTTATGCCGAATTCTGTTTTGGATTATTAATTTCAAAGACACATTTCTAAAGTCAATAGAAAGCCATACGTGACAATCTAGACTAAATATAATAAAATTATAATTCTCAAAAAAAGATAGATAGACGACTCACATGTTGCTTGGCAACAGCATTGGTTTATATTGAATGATAAAATGTCTAGGATAATCATATTCTATAATCTTAATTGACTTCAAACTATATCGTTTCAAGGCAGGCAAGGCTACTACACCTGAGACGTGTCTGCTCTGCCTCAACTGCCGTTTAACATAGCGCCCATAATAAGGAAATATCTCTAAATGATGGTGAAGGCCATAGAATGTGACACTGCAGAAATAAACCTTTTAGCTACACATTTCTTCAACTGAATGGAAGTTCCAAATGTACGCAGTACTGTTGACCTTGACAGAGGTCTTCTATTGTATCAAACGTCCCCCCAAGGCCCTCAATCAATGGGAATAAAAAAGCCCTCATCAAAGAAGTGCTACGATCCAATACGTACAAAACCCCTGTAAGATCATTGTGACATCAGTTTTTGATTACCATGGACTTATCGGAAAAAGAGTTCCATGTCATGACCTGACGTCGACAGAAAACAATTTTATGATTTCTCCAGAGGTGGTATCTGCATTATTGAAGAGGAAGCTGTATTAAGCTGCAGGATTTTAGTGTCTCTTTACTTGACAGTATTTTTCTGATAGTATAATATAACCCATCTGTCCTCTCTCAATGTAACACAATCAGTCTGTCCATCAAAACACCACGGCCATCACAGTGCCTGAATTGGTAACCTCAGTCCTCAGCTTAAAATGTCTCCACATGAGCCACCAAACTGATAGCATAGCAGCTTGCTAAGAGGTTGTCAGGTAGGCAGCCATGTGTTTTTATGTCAGAGTTTGCCAGATCAAGTCTTTATGTCAGCTGTCGAGAACTCTAAGTGATGTGATGCATTGTGCTGTAGTGACATCAGACTCATACTCTTATCTGAAGCCGTAGTCAAACTTGGAACTGCAGCTGTCCTCAGATCAACGGCTGAGATCACTGTGGAGTGAGATTAGAGGGATGCATGTTAACAAGGCTGTTAGCTCATCATTATTGTATCATGTTAATTCAAGGTGTAAGCAGGTCTTTGTTGTCATGGCCTTTAACTGGTGAGGCTAGATTCCGCTAACAAGCCTTGCTGTGGGAGAAACATCTGCCACCTTCTGTCCCAAAGACGTGACAAAGCCACAGCCATCTTATTCTCTCAGATGTTTTGACGACAAAACCTCCGAAGAAAACACCACACCTTGCCATCATCAAAGAACACTCTGTACTCACTGTAATCGCAGGAATAGAGGTATGGCATTGCGGACAATTTTAGTATGAGTATGTCTGTGGTTTGGGTCTGTATATACACTACCGTTCAAAAGTTTGGGGTCACTTAGAAATGTTTTTGAAAGAAAAGGACATTTTTTTAAAAATAACATCTCATTGATCAGAAATGCAATGTAGACATTGTTATTGTTGTAAATGACCATTGTAGCTGGAAATGTTTGATTTTCAATGGAATATCTACATAGGTGTACAGAGGCCCATTATCAGCAACCATCAGTCCTGTGTTCCAAAGGCACGTTGTGTTTGCTAGTCCAGGTTAATCATTTTAAAAGGCTAATGGATCATTAGCAAACCCTTTTACAATTATGTTAGCATTGCTGAAAACTGTTGTGCTGATTTAAGATGCAATAAAACTGTCCTTTAGACTGGTTCAGTATCTTCAGCATCAGCCTTTGTGTGTTCGATTACAGGCTCAAAATGGCCAGAAACAAAGAACTTTCTTCTAAAACTTGTCAGTCTATTCTTGTTCTGAGAAATAAAGGCTATTTCATGTGAAAAATTGCCAAGAAACTGAAGATCTTGTACAACGATGTTTAGTACTCCCTTCACAGAACAACGCAATGTATTTTAATTTAATATTATTTTAATGGACAAGAAATGTGCTTTTATTTAAAAAACAAGGACATAAGTGACCCCAAACTTTTGAACGGTAGTGTATATGGAGTGAGCTGGTATTTTAATAACAGCATTTTATGTTGTATGCTATCTGCAGTCTAACTACATGAAATCAAGTCACAGCAAACAGATAAGTTTACATCAGTTGTGAGTGGCCAACTATGGGTTAAACAGTTAATCTCGATAGCTAAGTTTAATAATTAATCAGGCTTTTATTCTGAGTGGATAAGTTAAGGTTTAAGTATTTAACATAATACATTGCACTGGTATTGAACCTGTGATGTTCTGAGCCATAGCTTGTAGTTCAAGCCGTGGAAAAGCATGCCTCCTAAGTGGTGTCCTTCATTTATTTCAAGGGTTTAAATGGGATCTGTCTTATTTTCCTTCCCATCAAAATCAGGACCTAAACAAAACACTGTTTGCAGTTTGATAGAAATAACCTCTCCTCCTCTCTTAGGGACCCTGGTTGCTTCATTTAACGTGTTGTCATTTTTCCTTGCCTAAAAAACAGGAGGAAAAATGGCACCCATCTTAAGTTGATTGAAACAGTGTTGATTCCATTGTTTACTTGAGAAGGAGAAGAGGAGATAAGTGGGATGCATGTCGTACCTCTATTTTATCATTAGTGTGCGTGTGCGTTTGTGCGTGTGCGTCTGTGTGTATGCATGTGTGTGTTGCCATCATCAATAAACCGAGCCTTCAATCGGTCCAGTGGGAGTAATTATTGCAGTATGAATCCATCAAAAAGGAAACTTTATACCCGCACCCACAGCCTCATTATCCTGGGATTTCACACAGAAGGAAGAGGCCACAAAGATGGCTGATGTGGAAGTGACAGACATTTGTTATAAATAATTGTATGTGTGGTGCTTGTTGTCTGCTAATAGTTTTAAACTTCAATCAAAGTTTACTGCTGTTGATAAGGTGGCTAAACACGTGGCCCCAAAAGACTAAAGCAAACCTAATGATCTGTCCTGCATCTTCTTGTCAAAATGACCTGCATCCTACCACAGCCTTTAGCATCCTATCACATCCTACCACATCCTACCCCACTCTATCCCCTGCCACATACTATCACTTCCTGGTCCATCTAGTACCGGCAATCTCTGCCCTGTCCTATTAATACCCAATGGCCTTGGAGAATTTATGTTTTGTGTTAAGTAAGGCTGAAGCTACTCATGTTATCTCACTCCATCAATAGCAAATACATTAACAATATTCAGTGGCTGCAGGCACACTATTAATTTACCACAGCCTGTCCCTACAGGGGCATGAAGATAGTTGGAGGCAACAAGGTGGATCCTCTTACCCCTCCCCGGGACACGGCGTCGACTTGCCGCTGGGGGATCGATCCCCATCGAGCTGGGCCGGGATGGGCTGGGCTGGGGGGAGTGAGATCCTGGACGGGGGAAGAGCGAGGCTTGGCCAGGGGAGTGGGATCCTGGGCTGGGAGAGTGGGAGAAAAACTGGGCTGTGATAGAGGGAGGCTGGGCTAAGGAAGAGGGAGAGAAGCAGGACTGGAGGAAGGGTGATTGGGCTGGGGAAAAGAGGGAGAAGCAGGACTGGAGGAAGGGTGATTGGGCTGGGGAAAAGAGGGAGAAGCAGGACTGGTGGAAGGGTGATTGGGCTGGGGAAAAGTGGGAGAAGCAGGACTGGAGGAAGGGTGATTGGGCTGGGGAAAAGAGGGAGAAGCAGGACTGGGGAAGAGGCAGGGAAGATGGGGCAGGGGGAAGTGGGAGAAGAATTTTGGGTAGTTTCTGCTGACATACTGTTTTTGTTTTCTTTCTTCTAGACATTTGCGTGTAGCCATTCGCTTTCCAACCTGTACTTTATTTTTATTGTACAGTTAACAGAAAAAATAGTTCAAGTTCTTATTCAAGTTTGTTTGTCATACACATAATATTCATATGGTACACAGTTCAAATAAATGCCGACTTGCAGGTTCACCACTATATATTGCAACAACATATTATATTAGTGAATAAGAGTGATGATAAAGGCTCAACAAATAAAACTGATTAACTACAATTAAAATAGTGTATTTACATATTTGGTGGGGAGATTGTACAACCACTTAAAACAGTTATCGCCAGTATTGGACTTACAATTTGCCTAATTTCTGCCACCTAATAAATAATTACTAAATACTAATTACCCTGTTTCCAAAAAAGTTGGGACGCTGAGTAAAAAGAAAATAAGAACAGAATGCAATAATGTGCAAGTCGTAAAAAGACAATATATCAAATGTTGAAACTGAGAAATGTTATTGTTTTTGGAAAATTACATTCCAATTTTGAATGTGATGCCAGCAACATGTTTAAAAAAGTTACATCACCTCTACTTTTAACAATACTCTGTAAGCGTTTGGGAACCGAAAAATTGGTGTAGTTTTGAAAGTGAAATGTTTTCTCATTCTTGCTTGATACAGGATTGCAGCTACTCAACACTCCGGAGTCTCCTTTGTCGTATTTTTCATTCCATATTGCGCCAAATGTTTTCAATGGGTGACAGGTCCGGACTGCAGGCAGGCCAGTTTAACACCCAGAATCTTTTACCACGGAGCCATATTGTTGTAATATGTGCAGAATGTTGTTTGGCATTTTCTTACTGAAATAAGCAAGGCTTTACATGAAAAAGACTTGTTTGTTTCTCCAAAACCTATATTTATTGTTCAGCATTAACTGTGCCTTCACAGAAGTGCATGTCACCCATGCCATGTGCACAAATGCACCCCCATACCATCACAGATGCTGGCTTTTGAACTGTGTACTGATAACAAGCCGCATGGTCCCTCTCCTGTTTAGCCCGGAGGACGCAGTGTCCATGATTCCCAAAAATAATTTCATATTTTGATTCGTCAGACCAAAAGGACAGTTATCCACTTTGCCTCAGTCCATCTTAAATGAGCTCAGGCCCAGAGAAGGTGGCGGTTCTGGATCTTGTTTATAAATTGTTACTTCTTTGTATTGTACAGTTTTAACTTGCATTTGTGGATGCAGTGACGTACTCTGTTCACACACAATGGTTTTCGGAAGTATTCCTGAGCCCATGCAGTGATGTCTACTACAGAATCGTATCTGTTTTTAATGCAGTCCTGCCCGAGGGCCCAAAGATCATGGCCATCCAATATTGGTTTTCGGCCTTGTCCCTTGCGTACAGAGATTTCTCTGGATTCTCTGAATCCAATATTATGTACCATAGATGTGGAGATTCCCATACTCTTTGCAGTTTTATGTTGAGAAACGTTATTCCTAAATTGTTGCACTATTTTCCCCCGGAGTCTTTCACAGAGTGGTGAACCCCTCCCCATCTTTACTTCTGAAAGACTCATCCTCTCTGGGATGTTCTTTTTACACCCAAACATTACTGACATATTGCCAGTTTACCTAATTAGTTGTGAGATGTTCCACCAGGTTTTTTTTTGCATTACATAACTTTTCCAGTCTTTTGTTGCCCCTGTCCCTGTCTTTATCGAAACATGTTGCTGGCATCAAAGTGAAAGTGGGCATATATTTTCAAGGAACAATAACTTTTCTCAGTTTCAACATTTGATATGTTGTCTTTGTACTATTTTCTATTGAATATATGGTTTAAATGATTTGCACATCATTGCGTTGTGTTTTTATTTATATTTTACGCAGCGTCCCAACCTTTTTGGAAACGGGGTTGTACATTCTGTTTCCATGATTCTGATGTCAATGGTTATATGAGGAACTGAACAGTCTAACAAAGATACAATCGACATGACTCTTGTCCATCACAACCGGACATTTATCTTTCCAGAACTTTTGGAATGCTGAAATTCTTGTACAACCTTATCTTATTAGCTGTTTTAATAAAGGCCTTTATTACACACTGGCCTTCTTTATCTACCCAAAGGAATGGGAAAGCAAGTAATTCGTCATTTGAAGTAACTGCTTTCAACCAACACACACATACACAAAACAAATGCACACAAACACACACACACACACACACACACACACACACACACACACACACACACACACACACACACACACAGTGATGCCGCTCATTAAGAGATATTGTGTTACATACGCTCAGGGATTAAAGGCTCTGACAGCCACTGTATTCAAGGTTTAGGCTGTGTGTTGATAGGACTATTATTATGGTTCCAGAAATGAGAGGGGGTGGAGGAAAGGAAGGCCTTGTGTTCTAAGATTACCACAGGCTATTTGATCCAGTGGCTTTGAGTGTTTCATGTTCACATTAAGGATGATTTTGTATGTCGAAGGTAATGACGTGGCCTCGTCCAGGGGGTGGGGGCAGAGGAGATGGAAGGACACATCTGAAAACTGTTCTATTAATAGCTGTTGCAAACTGCCAAACTCAACTCTGTCTCGGTAGGATGTCGCCCATTAAATCCCAATGAAAACTTTACATGCACATCAAATATATAATCTATCGTACTCCTGGACAACAGCTAGTCCACCGCCTACACATGTGTCTTTATATAGACCGACTGGCTGGGATTCAGGCATGCTCAGAAACAAAGACAAATACATTCACGCTGCTCAAACATAATGCTCTCTCTTCGACTTCACCCCTCACTTCAGATCAGACTACAGCGCATATACTCTGCATGGGACACATTGCAGAGAGAGCATATCAACAGCACCGCAGCGGATCACAACTCAGGACGAACAGCCTCAGGAGGAAACATGCTGTGGGCCTCAAACGACTCCCCATCCCCAGTGTATATACTGTATGCTGTACAAACACTTGCAAATTGTTGACATTTGTTCAGTAACTTTTCAAAGACATTTCTCCACATGGGATGTGATGTACCGAATTCTCATCCACCATTAAGCAATGTTAATTGTTAATAATTTTACCTTTTCAAATAGTAGATGAAAACGCCCAGACGTAAACAATTATTTTCTGTTTTGTATTTGTAATTCATTTAGAAGCATTTGCAGATAAGTCCAAGAGGGTGGATATTCTTGAGAGCCACTTTATTTGTCTGTGCTTGTGTACCTCTTTAATGAAAAAAGAGTCTTGAAGTCTGAGGATTGAAAGAAAATGTTTTTTTTGCACATATATTTATGTATAAGTCTGAATTACATGAATGTGATCACTGGACATGTGTTTTTAGCATATCCCAACCCCTATTGAATTTGACCCTCATATATGCACCAATCAGCCATAACATTATGACTACTAACAAGTGAAGTGAATAACACTGATAATCTCATCATCATGGCACCTGTCAGTGGGGGGGATATATTATCCAGCAAGTGAATATTCTGTCCTCAAAGTTGATGTGTTAGAAGCAGGAAAAATGGGCAAGCGCAAGGATCTGAGCGACTTTGACAAGGGCCAAATTGTGATGGTTAGATGACTGGGTCAGAGCATCTCCAAAACTGCAGCCCTTGTGGGGTGTTCCCGGTCTGTAGTGGTCAGTACCTATCAAAAGTGGTCCAAAGAAGGAAAAGCGATAAATCAGCAACAAGGTCATGGGCGGCCAAGGCTCACTGATGCACGTAGGGAGCGAAGGCTGGCCCGTGTGATCTTATACATCTTAGCTACTTTAGCTCAAATTGCTGAAATAGTTAAAGCTGGTACTGATAGAAAGGTGTCAGACCACACAGTGCATTGCAGTTTGTTGCGTATGGGGCTGCATAGCCGCAGACCAGTCAGAGTGACCATGCTGACCCCAGTCCACTGCCGAAAGCGCCTACAATGGGCACGTGAGCATCAGAACTGGACCATGGAGCAATGGAAGAAGGTGGCCTGGTCTGATGAATCACGTTTCCTTTTACATCACGTGGATGGCCGGGTGCGTGTGCATCACTTACCTGGAGAACACATGGCACCAGGATGCACTATGGGAATTAGGCAAGCCGGCGGAGGCAGTGTGATGCTTTGGGCAATGTTCTGCTGGGAAACCTTGGGTCCTGCCATTCATGTGGATGTTACTTTGACAGGTACCACCTACCTGAACATTGTTGCAGACCATGTGCACCCTTTCATGGCAACGATATTCCCTGATGGCATTGGCCTAGTTTAGCAGGATAATGCACCCTGCCACAAAGCAAAAATTGTTCAGGAATGGTTTGAGGAACACAACAACAAGTTCAGTGTAATGACTTGGCCTCCAAATTCCCCAGATCTCAATCCAATCGAGCATCTGTGGGATGTGGTGGACAAACAGATCCGATCCATGGAGGGCCCACCTCGCAACTTACAGGACTTACATTAGAACAGGGTATGTCATGGCCCTTAAATGTCTCCCCTGAAATTATCACAATGACTGGCAGAATCTATACATACCTATGCTTTTTGGGGTATTGTACTTTGATTATTAGGCTAAAATGTGGTTAGAATGGGGTTCAAGTCAGGGCCTGCAAACGAGTTGCTTTTTTGATTGGTGTTTGGCCACAGCTAAATATGTATGTCTTTTTTAAATTATTTCCAAATGCCATAAGGTAGGTTACTTAAATAGGCATATGGTAGGCAAGGTAGCCAGAGATGTTTATACACAGACATTAATCAGGATCAGATATGTAATTTATTTATGCTTAGCATAGAAGTTGTTCTTTATGCAATTATAATATATTTTAGTGAAAATGTGACTGGCGACAAAATTAATGTCAAATTTAGGCTACCAGCAGTAAATAACTTACCATGCTAAAAGCAGGGTTAACAGGTGGATTCATGCACACACAGCGTCTTAGGTGCTAACGTGTTGTTACACCCCGTTCACACATAAATGGCATGTCATCATTGAAAACGTAAGCGCTCCATTTAATGGCAGGATTCACAGAGAAGTGGCGAATGAACACAATTCAAAATGTTGGATTCAGTATGACCCACTAGGACTCTAGTCGTGTTTTTTTGCTAATCTTTGTGAATGATGCCAATCATTTAGGACCTGATTGCTTGTCAGTATTCAGACAGGAGTAGGGCCTTGCTTGTCATCAGCTTGCTGTGCCTTTGTCCTTTCTGTCTTTCAGTTGGTCTGAGGGGACTAGACATTCCTGGTGTTCAATTACACCTTGACAGTGATTAAAAGCGCTTCACTGCACTATTTCCTAAATGGCACACTAGCTTTAGCACCCTATTTCGTAAATAGTGAACTACCTTTAACCACATGCTATTTCAAATGTTAGGGAGAAGACAGCTCTAATGAAGAGCAGGTCCTGACCATCCACCCCTAATCGCCAAGTCAGCCGCTCTTCTATTCCTGACAGCTACCTAGTTGTGCTTCTGCAAGGCCCTGAGAAAGAAACTATCCAGGAAAGAGACAGGAAGTCCTACCCTTAAAAAACATGTAGCCTGGTCCTAGAGCAAACTCCTATGACTAGGCTAGGAAACACATTATTTTGAATAGCTGCTGCTTTAGTCAGATCTTCTAAATACCGTACCTTTGCCATCAGAGGCTGACTAAAATCTACATTTTCCTTGATTTTAAATCAAACTAAGCTTAATCTGTGTCCGCAATACCGGCCCTATGTGTTTCAATGCTGTGCCTTGTTTTGAAATGCTACCTACGGGTGTTTCAGGTTGATGCCGATAACCTTCTCCTGTACCTATAATCCACTCGCACAGTTGTGTGTCTCACATAAAACAGTACAATGCTCTAGAGATGTACATGTTGTCCTGGAGATGTGCGGCACATCACAATATCAACGTTAGTATGGCTAAAATATCGGACCTGAGGTCTGACACCGCTGTGTGATTACCTACAGTGGTCTCTGTGCTGACAAGAATGTTCCCTCTCCAGCTGTAGAACCCAGCTGCACAGCAAGAACGAGACACCGGTGCCTTTGGGTTGGTAGGCAGCCGCCACCAATTACCGTATTTTCTTCCACCTTCCTTCCATTTTCTTCTCTCTGTTCTAAATTAGTGCTGCTGGATGAGAAGAGGTCTGTCTAGGTCTCATTTGAAATAGACCTATGGAAAACCTGAACACATATGTTATCAAGGTACAGTGATTTTTGATATTAGCTTTACCATGCATACCTGTTACACAACATTATGCAGGGGTTTGTGTACATCCCCCAGGACAAGGTGTAGCTCAATGTGGTTGTCTTCCCAACAAAAATCATTGCTCATATTCATTCAATAATTGTTTGCCAAGCCAACATCTCCAAGCTATTTGATAATATTTGTTGATCAGAAGCCTTTATCCTTCTAAAATTACTCCCTGAACAACTACGGATGATAGAGGTCATTTGTTATTAAATTCATTAACATTTGGCCTCATTATACTGAGGTGCATTCGATTTTTAACAATTGAAGGATATTCCAAATGACCACTGACATGTTGCCCTGATCTTCCATTCTTCAATTTGATTGGTACAATAAAAATTTGTGTCATGTGCTTTGTTTATTAATTTCCACCACTATGCTTCCTGTTAACCGTTCACCTTTTAAGGTTTCAGAGAAAAAAAAATCTATCCATCTGTCATTGCCCCAAGATAAGGAAACCTGTTTTGTTCTGTCAGGAGAGATGAGGAGGAGTCGTGGTCTCAATATAGGCACCTTGTGTGAAAATGAACGTCCTATTCCCCTTCTTGTCTTCCCTTTGTCTTTCTGGGACACACAGACCTATAAGCAATCCTGATTTCATATGATTACTTCTTCTGTGTGGGAGACCCCAGCAGCCTCATTCTCAACGGGAGAGGGAGGGTGAGCGGGAGGCTAGAGGCGTGTGTGCTGTAGCATGTCGACGGCAGCGCAGACTGCACGAAAGGCTTGATAACCACGTCCATAGACAATCTATGTGCTCTGCTCACTGACTGACCTGGCTTCTTTCAGTCTGCCTGTTTTGTTTGATGGCCCCCATATTCCATACATAGACCATTACTTTCTACCAGGGACCATAGGGTAGTGTCCCTCACAGGGAACTGTGGGTAGTTGGATAGGGAGACATTGTCGTTCTGGTGCTCCCGATAAACAGACAAGCAGAGGCATGCCAGTCAGATGGTGAATATACATTCCTGTTGATGTGTATTTACAACAACAGAGAGATGATAGTCAGACAGACAATATCCAGTACTATAAGAGATGTGTATATACAACAGAGACATGCTAGTCAGACAGACAATATCCAGTACTATAAGAGATGTGTATGTACAACAGAGACATGCTAGTCTGACACTGACAATAAACAGTACTGTAAAAGGTGGGTATGTAAAACAACAAAAACATGCCAGTCAAAAAGAAAATATACAGTAAAGGTATTCACCAAAAGACATTATAGCATGTAAGGCTTAAAGAAAATTAATAATATTCAGAGGTAGGCATGTCTTGCCCGTTCACAGATACAGGTTCTTCTTTGTGTGAGCTTAATTAAAAAGGGACATGCTGTCTTGACCTGTCAAAAGCAATAATGTGAGGCTAAGAATCCCCACAGGGAGAGTAGAGTTTGTGTTGGGGTTAAAGAACTGCTGCTTAATGAGGTAATAATAAGAACAGAGATCACCATCTAAACACCCAGCGCTCTAATTACAGCTGTTGACCTGCTGTCCTTCACTCATATAATAATACATTTGTTTGCCATGGTAACTGTCCAGGTGGTAGCCACTTGCCTTGTCCCAAATTACACCCTGTTCTCTGTACTGTGTGTGTGTGTGTGTGTGTGTGTGTGTGTGTGTGTGTGTGTGTGTGTGTGTGTGTGTGTGTGTAGAGACAGAGAGTGAGAGAGAGAGAGAGAGAGAGAGAGAGAGAGATAGAGAGAGACTGTTGGTGGGTGGGTTGACCTTGGGTTCTCGCCTGCCTAGTGCCATTGATTTGTTTACCTATGCTGGGCTGACAGCCTCTCATTACGCTTCACACACACACACACACCCATACACACACGCACACACACACAAACATACACATGCATACACGTACGCGCACCACACTTTCTGAAGAGGTGGACACAGTCTCTTTACAGCCAGGGACAGAGCTGATCAATGCACCTGATAGATTGACGTTGGCAGAACCATTGTATTGAACGTCTGTTTAGCGGATGTGTGAGTCCCACTGAGTGACTGCACCAAAGTGCCCTTTGTAACATAAGCTGGCATTGTGTGGTGTTTGAGATGTCGAACAAAAACTGTTTGAAGGAGGAGGTCAGAACAGACATGGCACAGTTCAGGTGGGTGTCTCTCAGTTGCCATTCAAAGTGTAGAGTAAATGATGCTTGTACTTGTTCATAAAAGGTTAGTGGTGATACTGAGGTGCTACTTGAAAAAGGTGGTAATACTGCTGTGTGTCCCAAATGACACCCTATTTCCTATGTAGTGCACTACTTTTGACCAGAACATACAATCACAAAGGAACAGAAAACACTGTGTTTTTAGTCATGTATGAAGTGACTGTATGGATCCCTGTATTTTATCATTCTGGAAATGAAGTGTAATCCTGTGGCTTTTACTTTCCTTAGCTTAGTTCTCCTGAGCATCTTAAAACTGTATTATGTTTCGATTTCACAATTAAAGACAATTATTTTCTATATTTATTTACTGGTGGAATTATATGAAATGAATATTGTACTGTATATTGACGTAATACTTGTTAATAGAAGGCAGCGTTGTAACTTCACAGATTGCGGTTACCACACACACGCACACACACACACACACACACACACACACACACACACACACACACACACACCACGTTTGTTTTATTATACTTGTGAGGACTATTTTTGAAATGTCAGTTATTTTGTAGGATGTTGTCACACCTACTTACCGATACAAAAAGGAGGTTTTCTGAACTGTACCTCTGACACACTGATCTTGTGTTAGTGTCTTTCTGTCTTTATTTGCAAATACTGTAACTGTTTTGGGTTGAAGTGTATTTTGATCTCTGTCTTACCTGCCTTAAAGAGTTCTGCTAGGTGTTCTTTAAAACTTTACCACAGGACCAAAATATATTTCCATTAAAAATCCTATTTTCTCTAACCCTTAACCCTAACTTAACCCCCCAAAAAACTAAATCTGAACCCTAACTCCTAAATCTAATCTAATGCCTAATCTAAACCCTAATTCTAACCCTGAACCTCATTTGAAACCTAACCTTAACCCCCAAGCCTAAACAATTAATGATTTGCTATGGGTTACTATACTTTTGTTGACATCTGGGTGACGCGCTCGTGCGTGCACACACACACACACACACACACACACAAACACACACACACAGACACAAACAGAATGTGACTTATACAGTATATTAATGTTTTATATAATCACATTGACCCTCTACTTATACTTGTCCCGAAGTACCTCCCTCCACTATAAATATGTTAATTAAAGACCCTGGCATACATACCCAGAGGTGTCATTCATCTGTTTTATATAAAAATCACTGTACAACAAGTCACCTTCAGGGATTTATATAGTTTATGGGTATCAAATGCATTTAGGCCTATGCTTCACTGAGGTCCAGAAGAAATATTTCCATACCATCAAAATCAGACAGAAAATAGCCCACTATCGATAGCTTGCGGAATTTTAAATGCTTCCTGACTCTCTAGCTTCTGTTTCTCTGATTGTTCTTACGTAGAACAGAGTGAAGATACTATATAAGTTTAGGACCAATATAATTTCTACAGTTTTGATTTGGGTTTAGTCATTCTATTATAGTTGTGGGTCATTGTTTGACAGCACTGATTTAGATGGTGTATTGAAAAGCACATGATGATACCCAGAATATAACTGTAAGAAAGTACTTTTTTGTAATCGAAAAACTTTTTTAATTTTGCTTAATTTCTTCTCATTACAGTCACAGAATAATATTTTTCTTTGCATGAAAATTTAAATATACAGTTGAGTTAACTCAACAGTCGATTTTAATTAACGACAAAAAAAGATGACAGGAAAACCCACTGACAAAGGGTACCTATTCTAATCATAATTGCTAGGGTGAGAAACCAAGAAGTACAAGAAGTATCTGTCTACCATTGATGCAATGTAATATGCAGTGTGATTCTCGTCCAGTTGTCTCTGTCCTATGTTCCCTGCCATCCGTAATGTCCCTGACTGATGTACCAATTCACAACATTCACAAAGATAACATTAATAACAAGATGACAAACTGGAAGCTCACGAGCATAAGGTGGATTGGAATGGAACTGCTATAAATCTACACTGCCAACTGAATGTTTGTTTGTGTGTGTGTTTATGTGTGTGTGTAGAAGGGTGTTTAAGTGTTGTCAGTGGGGCAACGTGTGTGTGCAAATCCTTTCACTTGTCCTAAATTAGTTATTTTGAAAACAAGTTAGTTCAGCAACTTTTACTCCCTTTCATTCGGAAATTGGCATATTACAGAATAATTTCTCTGGGAAGTACTTTAGACTAGCAACCTCGTCAAAAGAGATATGTGTCTCTAGTTAGACAACGCTTTACGAAGATGATCAACAGCAACAGATGGCTGCAGATCTATAAATAAGTCCTTCTCTCTTCCAAATAGGAGATTACTGCATTTTGAGCCTGTTTTAAATGGCCCGTGAAAAAGAGATTAAGTTGTAAGCTGTTTTATAACATGTTTCTTACTTCTTCTTTACAGCTAAAGATTTATAAACAGGTGTCTGGACAATTACTGGACAAGGTTTCAGATTAATATCTGAGGATGGAAAATATACTCTAAGTACTATTACAGTATTTTGTCATATCACATTCATCTTACCTTGTTGGCCTCCGACGGCTTTGTCTCCAGCATTTGCATTAACTGGATTTCATGTGCAGCAGTAGACAATCCAACCCAGGACTCTATTAACAGTCACTTGATCTGCATATCTAACTGTTTGATTAACTATCATTAAATTTCACACAAAGCATTTCTTGTTCTAGTCAGAATTTGTAGTTCACTGCACTGATAAAAGGCCACAGTAGGCTTTCAAACCATACACTGTCATATAAGAATGCTATTGCCTATAAATATTTTATGTTAATAATAACTATATATATACAATTATATATGCAGCATGTGCGTATATATGTTTATATTTGTATATATACTTTACAGCCCTGAGCCGTTTTCAGAGTAAATAAACGCAGGCTTACTCTCAGTTTGTTGAGGACAAATATAAAAGCATTGATAAATATACATGAACCAGCCATGCTTCTAGCCTCTGGGTCGCATCTCAGCCAAGTTACTAAGAGGGAGGAGAGGTGCTTCTTGCAACCTTTGGTAATCTTCATCATATAACATGTTCTTATCATCCTCGGTGCTGAATAACGCCCACTTGGGGGCTACCTCTGCATCCTCCACACATATCGACAGAAGCCTCCTATTTTGACCACGTCTCCCACTGAAATAACGATTTTACTGGAGCTCACATATTGCCTAGATCTTCCAACACAGTGTAAATTGGCTACACTATCCACTCTGTAAACACATTTGTGGAATTCTTTATGTTCACTGTGTGTTCAATTAGGCTTATACTTCAGTATACACAATTAACATGAGTGCACACTTCAAGTTGATTGACAACTAGTGGAACCCTAAAGTTTGTAATGGAAACTTACTAGTCAATTATTTGTTTGCACCTTTGTTTACTTAAGGGGTTCTTGGAATAACTACACTTATTGTAGCAACTGTTTCCTGGAGAAACTCTGGGGTAGAGGTGTGGCTTAGTACAGGTGTGGCTTAGTATAGGTGTGGCTTAGTATAGGTGTGGCTTTAACTTAATTTATGCTACGTTTGTGTATATTACTTTCTTATTATAATGTTCTGTTGTATTATTACGGCATGCTGAACCATTTTATAGTTTAAAATCAACATAAATATAAGAATTCCTCAAGAGCCTATTCAAATTGAAAAGTTTGAATTATCATTTTAATCCTGTGTTATGTCAACAATGCCAATAATATACATATTATATACAATTCCTTCCAGTATGACTTTTGCTTGGTAAAGACTTTTCATAGCAATAACGCTATGAAAAATTGTAATTGTCTCACACTCAAATGATCAGAGAAATCTAAACCTTAATTGAATTTAAATATTAAGAAAAAACAGAATTAATCAAGAGATTTACATTTGCTGTCAAAAACAAGTGTCACGTTTATTGGCAGCCCTTCATGTAGTGTTTTCTGCACCTTCCCTTTGCCAAGGTAACAGCACTGGTTGTTCTCCATAATTTTCCATGAGCTGGCCAAACATTTAGCTGGGGATCTGAGACATTTATCCTTGGCCCTTGATCTTTTCTTATAAACTTTCCACTTCCGCTCACCCCACAAGTTTGCAATTGGCCTTAGTCAGGTAGATACCATGGGAAATGTTTGAATTTCTGGTCAGTGTGTCATTTTTGCGGGGATCTGGAGGAATGCTTTCGATCATTTTCCTACTGGAAGATACAACGATAATCCAGTTTTGACATTCTGGCAGAGACAGACAGATGTTGTCCTAAAATGTCCTGGTACTGTTCTTGACAGAATGATGCCATGTATCCTAAATAGGTTCACAGGGCCTTTGTAAGCTAAACGGCCCTATAACATCACATATCCACCACCATAAATTATATTTGGGATTATCTATTTTCTCTATGACCATTCCCACCTCTGTTGTTTGTGGCTAAAGAGCTATATTTTTGTCAATCATGACCGTAGAACCCAGTTCCAATCAAGCTTACAGATACATTTAACAAAATCTAGGCCCTGACGATATCTTACCCAGAGTACATTTCTTCTGATGTCCACATAGCTTGTTGGCAGAGAAAGAGATGGCGTCTAAACATGCTGACCCTAAGGTTCAACCAATTGTTCTCCAACTGTGACCCATGGATAATTTTTACCCCTCAAACCATCCTCCTCATTGTGTAAGGGGGCAAAACAATGTTTTATCCTATTCCCAGCAGGTTCATCACAAATCTAATTGTTTAAAATGTATTAATTATTGCTAATAGTGGAAAGGTTTCACCTATAGGGTTACATTTAGTGGTGACCTCCATCATAGAATGAGGAAAGGTTGACATCAACATACTGTAGACTACTTGAAGTAATACTGTGACAGACTACTTGAAGTACTCCTGTGATGCAATTTTGATTCAGTCCAGGCATAAGTCTGATCCACAAATACCAACACATCAGATATATGTAACAAGCCTACACACTGGGCAAAAGACATGAAAACGCATAAGCCTACGGTACCTCTGAATTAAATATATGAATGAAATAAAACAACATGAAGTGACCTCAATACCAATGTGTGGAGAGAGAAAAGGTTTCAGAAAGATTATACACCATGACATCAATGTCATTATGCGTAGAGAATAGTCAGTGGAGTGAAAAGCATAAGAAATACACGGGGACATATTTCCAGAAAGGGTCTGAGTGACTTATAGTAAGGTTAATGGATTTCCTCTGAACTATTGACTGGTTGTCTTGAGAAAATGAGGAGTCTCCTATCAAAACAATAAATCCCTTAAGGTACTGAAAGTCAAAAAGCCTTTTAGTTTGATGCCACAATAAATTAATATTGTTCTGTTGTAGAATCATTTTATAGTCAATGGCACCCTATTCCGTATATAAAGAATTAATTTTGACCAGAGTCATACGGTCGCTGATCGCGTAGCGAACTATTGGGACACAGGGTGCAACGAAATATGCACATAGCTGTCATAAGACGCACTAATCATACTGAGCCTGTAGTCTTTGTAGATTACCATATTTGGTTCAATCTTCCATGATTCCAAGCAGATTTCAACATACCATAGAATTGATGCATTATTATCTGTTCATTTCCAAAAAGGCATGAAAAATTCATCCTCTCGTATTTTTGAGATGCGTTTGCCATGTAACCATGGTAAAAATCCACACGTTGCAACAGAACACGCATATCGGCCAACAGAACAGCTGTCCCCTCTGGCTACATGTCAAGCCATGGTCAGCCATTAGAGAAGATATTTTGACAGTCGGGAGAACTTGTAAGTGGAAAACCGAATATGCTGTCTAACTAAACTATAAATCCACTTGTTATGGGCCGCAGTAGAGTTGTTAAAGAGCTGATTGTTTCAACGGACAAATTAACATTTTTATACATTCTTATTTTTTATTTTTCATACATTTTCTTATTTCCCAGACACATGCAGCTCCAAAATTCAAAGTAGGAGTAATCTTCCATATCTTATTTAACAAGTTGCCTTACAAGTACTACAAAGTGTGGAGGTGCCTGTCTAATTGATTTATCACACAAAATCTCGAGTTCCTACCTTGAAAACTCAAATTGGTTATGCTATTGATATTTGCATAAGCGATGCACTTTTTGGTGTTGGAACATTTGTACTGAACAATTCAACAATCCACTGACAAAGAATGCTGTTGATGTTCATTATACATTCCTACAATTGAAAGTCTGTCACATCGAACAACCCAGAGCTAAGCGCCGCGGAATCAGGACCATGGACAGATCCAGCTGTTCTTCTCACAACAGGCTCAAGCGCCCGCCCATTCAATGACTGACGCTACACTGCATGGTTGGGGAGCTCTCGAGCACACTGATCGCGGACCAATAGTTTAGAGGAGGTGGAATGAGCCCGCGTTGCTAGTGGAGACGTTCCGGCTGAGCTTCAGAGAGCTTGTTTACTGAACGGAGAGAGCTCCAGCATTCAGGTTGGTGGTGTTGCTGCGAGGGTTCTGTACGGTGACGGTGAACAGACTACTTTACCGATGGGATAACAGAATTCCTACCAGAGACGCTCGCGCACAAACAGTTTTTGGTCGCTGTTAGGCTACAGCTTGTACAACTACTTGTAATGTTGTAGAGGCTGCTAATGACATTGCCGCAATCCTTTTGTTTCTGTTTATCTTTTTACCGCTGCTAGTTTCAGTGGGGCAGGTGTTGGGTATAAGCCTTGTTTTTTATTATTTGTATTGCTACTGAATCAATTTCTGGACGACGTGGAACAAAGGCACGGGACGAGATGGATACCGAAAAGTACTTACCGGAGCTGATGGCAGAGAAGGACACACTGGACCCCACGTTTCATCACTCTCTACGGCTACTAGATCAAGGTAAACAGAAAACATGTCAATGCATGGGACGTTTCTATTATATTAAATAAACATTATTGCAACATATAAGCTGTTGTTTATTTCATGTTTATTACTGCTACTTTGACCTATTATTATACTTTATGGACAGTTTGAAGTTTTTTGACGAGACGCTGTCTCTATAGACTATAGCCTACACAGATCTGTTTCTCAATTAATGTCGGCCGATTTTAGAACCATTACAATTGAAATGCTACTACTACGGCCTTGTTGATCAGTTAAACATTTGAACAACTAATTTAACCCCCCTTTTTAAATATAGGTCACATAAAAAATATAAAATGGAATATGACTGGCGGTCGCATACCACATCTAATGGCATGCCTTTGTATTATAGACCTACATAAACATTGTAATTGTGAATCACACTCTACTTATACAATTTTAGCTTACATTAATAGTTGCTTTTTTTGTAAAACATCTATAGTTGCCTTCAACTAGGCTACCAGGCTATAATAAACTGATGATAAAGGACCCTCTCCAAGTAGCTCAGTCATCCAGCACGGAGACGTGTCAATTATGATGTTAACAGTAGAATCAACACATTCTCCTTATAAGGTGGTTTTGTTCTTCTCTTTGCGGAAACTTGACTTGATTGTAATTTGAATGGATAGGGCCGTGTGTTCCGCAGCGATTTTAATTGAAGATGGTTTAATTAATCCGTTTCTCATATGCGACGAGAGTAGGGCCTACAGTTTTCTTTGAAGCTGTCAGAATCTTGCAAATACTTAGAGACGCACCCCCGTGTGCATCCCGTCTGGTTGAGCAAAGAGCGCTTGAATAACATTCAAGTAGATCCTTCGAGTACCACTCGTAAATGAGCTGTGTGTCTAGTGCTGTCTGCCTGGATTTCAGAAAAATAACTCGCCAAGCATTGACAGCAAACATTTGATTTTTATAGTATACTGTATGGCATGGGACCTTTTTTGTTGACAGTCTAAAGGTCTACTAACCATGCTCTATGGAAAGTAACCATGTGTGGACCTGGGGCTGCTTGGGCCTTAGCTTGGTAGGTTAACACAGTCTTGTGGTGTGCAGAAGATCACACTGTAATCAGTCCCATTTTAAACCTATTATTGTTTAAATATACACTCCAGGATCTTGAGCACAACACACTCATAACACATTCAATGAATGGACGGAATTACTGGATATAAAAATGCAGGTCGTAACATGTCATAAGCAATGGATGGTGCAGTATACAGTCGGATGACGTAGGACAATGTGGACTGGTTTTACTTCATGAGCACCACTTACAAAACTACTGGATGAAATTATACAAGATCTCTGAAAGAATCTTTTAAGACATAGCTAACAGTATTGAGTATGGGCAATACTTGACAGACTAGCTGAAAGTATTGCATTAGGTTAATACCGGGACAGAAGGGCCTTTATGAATATGTTTCTGTCAGCTCTCCCACTTAGAGCTAAATCAGTGGAGGCAGACTGAGATAAGAGTGTATTTTACTCAGCACTTTCTCCTTATCAGCTGTCTGTAAAATTGGGTTGGCCTTTTTCTCCAGCACAGATTTCCCAGCTTGCCAGTAGAGATAAATGTGATTTGAAGGAAATATACATTTGGTTTAACTTAGCGCTCGATTCTTCGACAGAGCGTCGCTGAGGGTTCACATAAATTGTGTTCATGAATGAGCCAATGTGCTCAATGGAGTCAGAGGAGTGCAGTACGGAATATTCCACACTCATTTCCACAGCAATTTAACAACTGTTGGATCGTTTCATTTGAACAGATTCAATTAACACTTTCCTGTGCATTCCAAAATTGTGCCCTATCCCGGAAGCACATTTGTTTTGACCAGAGACCTAGTGAACTACTCTTGACCAGCATAGTGGACCGCAGTGGGGAACAGGGTGCAAGTTGTAGTGACATCTCACGATCCAATCAAGGCTCAATCCTACCGTCAGTCGGTCCGTATGATTTCGTAACAGTGCCTTGGGTAATAACAGTCAGTAACAGTCAGTCATCAGTAACAGTTTGCCATAACTCCCAAACTGTAAATAGAGTTATCTCCCTCTAACAAAGCAGATGGCACATGATGCATTGAATGAAGCATTACTTTAATAAAGCACTTCTCTAATGGAACACTTTGACTTCTGGCATCTTCCCCACCAGGCCCGACTTGATTATGCAATTGTCAGGGGACACAAACAGAACTGAAGAGAGTAAGCACACAGACAGACAATGGGTGGATGCATACTGGATCACTCTCTGCTCTATATCTGGAGAGATACACATGTTGGGGAACGTAGGGGGAATGGCTGTGCTCAAAGATGGGAGTTTAGTTTCTGCACCACACTAAAGGTCTATGAAAATAATCTAATGGATCAGTACCTCTGCTGGAAAACAATTAATTAATGGGCTATGTCAGACCAGATAGGTTGGAACCTAATTTGCTTTTTTATGCACTTCTCTTTACATCATAATTTTTTCCTAAATTAAAATATCCTTTATCTACTATCTACCCCCCCTTTCAGTTTCTTGAAAATTAAACAAAAATGAATTACACTAAACATTTGTTTAAAACAATATGCATGCAAATGAATTAATCTATTAATAAAGCATTATAGGCAAAGCACTATGCCTACCCTGCCCATTAACAGTGACTGAAGTTACAAACTTGTATGTGCGCCAACGATTTGACTGCATTTCAGCAAGGGGAAGGTAAGCACTGTATATGCGATTTGTTATTCATACCAAAGAGCCTCTTCTAATTAAACATCACTATTCACAATTAACACAAACCACTCCAGATTTTGTGAAAGAAAATTCCCCATTACTTATAAACTAAAATGTTTTTATTGTCTTCTCGACCCAGAGTTAATTGTTTGTGAATTTTCTCAGTTATAACTTTCTCAGTTATGACAGCTTTGCATGATTTTGAATGAGATGTAAAAGTCTAAGGAAAACATACATTTTTTTTTTTTTAATTGCTTAAGCTTAGTAAATTTGGTTGGAGGTCTTGGATTGACAGCAATATTAAATTTCTTGTCTCTTTTTAATTTATGCCATAGTCCAGCTGAAAAATATAGCTAAATTCTATGGTTAAGCTTTCCAAAATACACACTAGAATGGTTTTCTAAGATATAGTGAGTGGTCCAATCTCAGCCCTGACTTAAACTTGCTGTCTGTCAGTGATTCCTAACCAAATTAATTTGAGCTTGAATGATTTTGACACAACCAATACATGTTCCATAACAGTTTGTAGAATCTCATTCAAAATGATTAACAGCTGAAATGGCAGTAACGGCTTTCACCAAGCATAATATCTGAGATGTCAAGTCATCTTCATTTATTTTGTGTTGTTTTGAAAATGTTTCCTGTACTTTGAAAATGTGTTATAGATTGTGTAGATTGATAGCAAAAATATTGAATGTGTTCCACTTTTAGAAAATAAATAGAAGGCAGCTGAATGTGAAAAATTTGCAAGGGTGTGTTCAGACTTTCTCTGGCTTGTATAGGCTTAACTTACATTAACTTTACCCACTGCCATTAAATATACATGCAAAAATGAGAGGAACCCGGAGTGAAATTATCCTAGCAGTTCTGAGCCAAGACATGTATTTGGTGCAGTGAGTTACAAAACATCTTTGAGAAGATCTAGTACTTGCTGGCACATACAGTATCCTCAAAAGATAAAGAAGCTGTTCAGTGTTGTATCATATGATCTTAGATTTGGCCCCAAAATGCACTGTGTCTCTGGGTGCACTGCACATTAGGGCTGTGTTCAAAGAAGAACCCCCCCCCCCGCACCCAATTCCCTACTTAGTGCACTTCTTTTGACTAAACCCTATGGTGCTATTTCAGATGCACACTAGGAACGCACACCCAGCCATTAGACACCCAGAAACCACATTACATTCAGACTACTAGGCTAGTTTGTGGTGCACAGTGTGAGGTGTTGAGCGGCGTGTGTGTGTGTGTCTGTGTGTGTCTGTGTGTGTGGGTTGTGGCTCAGAGGTCTGAGGTGTTTGCTGAGCGGTCTTTCCCTCCTTTAGCTGTAGCATCCCAGAGGATTGTACAGGAGGGGTGAGATGTAGGCCAGGCCTAACACGGACTAAGGCAGCCGTGCTCGGTCATAAAACCTAATGGCAAGACGTTTATAGGCCTGGTGAGTTTACATGGCAGTATTGATCTCACTGTTAATGTGTGATGCATGGAACAGCTGTTATGCCACCGGTAATGAGGTGGAGATGGAGTAATTTAGCAGTGTTCTCACCTCCAGGACACAACGGTTGCACCCTTTTCCCTAATTGGCGCAATACTAGTCCCATGGGCCCTGATCAAAAATAGAGCACTGTACGAGGAAAGTAAAGTGCTGACAGATCCAGGTTAACTAGTTAGCGGATAAAAACACAGAAGCAGGGAAATAAGTGTTTTTCTAACAACAAACGATTCGCCGTGTAATAGTCCGTCCTAAAGATAAACAACACCGCTATCTCCATAGCGAAATCAGATATGTCATTGCCTTTTTTTTGCATTTATTTATTTAAATATATATTTTTAGTAATTTTTGTGAGCTTTGTTGTGCCGTGAAGATCGAGGACAGTGTTTGTGTTGCAGGAACACATGCAGTGGCCGTGGGTTAGAGACTGGGCTGCCATAGGCCATACTGCGGAGTGTAGTATGGCCTATGGCGGCCCAGTCCCCCCCCCAGTTCTTTCTTAACCAGTATCCACACCGTCCGGCTTCTTTCTTTTAGGATCTGCAGTTCCGCTGCTCGCCAACCCAGGGGCTTGAGAAAGGTGCCATGCATGTCACTTTCAGCTAAAACGAGTAGGAAGTGTTTAAAGCTCTGAGTTTTCCCATTGCCAGCAGCTGTGTATACTCCATTTTGTGATCATAGTATCACATGGCGCAGGAATTAGAGCAGCAGTGACACAGAGGAATGGCCTCTCTGCATCTGATCACTGCTTTCAGTAGAAGATTAGCAGAAATAAATAATAAGCTGGCAACATAGTTAACAGGAACAGTCAAACATACCTCATTTAAATAAAAAGAAACCTGATATCTCACTGATGGCTAACAAGACCCGTGGGGAGCACACTGATGTTGATGATAGCTAGACTGCTTTGACACCCTTGAACACAACTCAACGGACAATATATTTTTATGCAAAACATGATTTAAAATACGACATAAATTGTGATATAATTGTACATTTGGTTTAATTTGCCGTGCTCCCTGTTGGCCCTGTTTCCCATAGCCAGCTGGTCAAGCTGCTATCTATCAGTGCAAGATTGCCCTGAATGCTGTCGTAAATAATTCATCAGAGCTTGTTTAGAGAGGGCGGTAGTATTCAGAAGGTCTCAGATCTGTAATTATTCCTTTAAGCCCAGCGTGAGGTCAGAGAGTGCTGTGTTCTTTAACTCAACAAGCAGCATCAGCAACCAGCACAGACTTCCAACTTCAGGTTAGCCTCCGATCTCAACACGGGCCCCAGCCCCTGTGCTGGCCCTAACCTTTTGTCCTCCGTTCTCTTCACAGCCCCCCAGTTCTCCTTCAGTCATCGCTGATGTGTTAGCTTAGCTCACAGTAATCCACAGTGCATTCTCTCCCAAACCCACCGGAAGTAATTACAGATCCATTAATTATATTCTTATTGGATGATATTGCACTGCTCTCTGCCCAAGATGGCACAAAGACAGCACTGTGGGACTTGACTGGCTTAAACTGGGAGGTAGAAAAGAAAGCTTGTCTGTGGATGTGCTAACTGTAGCCCTGGGCAACTGAAAGAGTTAACGGTTCACATTCCCTTTGGGAAAGTGTTTTGTGAAAGATTGGACCAAAAGTCTGTTAAAAAAGGAAAATACATTAAGGGGGAAAAAGTAAGGAGTGCAATGAAATTGGAATTAAAATCGAAAAAAGTACAGGGGTAATGGAAAAATAGCTACCTAGTGTGAAAGTGACAAAAAAAACGATATCTGTTTTGTATTAAAAAGAAATATGTTAGAGAATGGCAGGTTAAGTAGGTCCCCAGTGGTTTCGCGTCCTACCCTCTGAATCTCCCAGAACCTTTTTCTGTGGTTACAAATCGTTTCATATTTTATGTGTTTAGGTGAATAGCTGAATTTGCAGACATGTGTTGCCAAGCCGAAACCCTCTGAGTGAAACAGTGTGGATGTATAACTGTGGGGAGAAAGACAAGTGCCAATTTACTACTTGTGCAGGAGATGGGGAAGGTGTAAATTCAATGCTTATTTATTTTTGTCACCAGTATCTCATTTCAAATTCAGCTTTTTTATCACTAATGGAAAAACAGACAACTGTCTTCACACATTTTGTTTAAACAACTTTTTTTTATTTCTCCCTTAACCTTGCTATATTGACAGATTCCATTGATTCCATAATGAAACGGAAGCTTGTAAAAATAAATAATTGTTTTGCTCTGTCTGTGTAGCCCAGAAGTATCAGGTTGTCTATTAATAGTTCTGCACATTCAAACGTTGCCACTACACTTTATGTTTGGCTGTTATCTTTTAATAAATCTTTGTTGATTAAGCGGTCTCACAAGCCAAACCTTCTGTCGGCGGTCTTGATTACTTGGTGAATGTGTTGGGGTAGCCTTCATTGAGAAGAGGGGAGTCTATGCTTGGTTTTTAATCAGAAGGAAAAAAGAAAAAGTTTTTAATTAAGCGGTATACAAGCACAAAAAAAGCACATCCCTCTTGGTCCATGTGCATAAGTGCAGAATGCGTTACGGCTGGATAGGCTGACCTTCTGTTGTCAAATTCCATTCTATAACCAACTACCTTATTGCTAGAACCAGCTTTGGTGGGTCTTAAATACCCCTACCAGAAATGAGCACCAGCTTTTTTTTGGACAGATATTTTAGTCCTTTAGCTGACGCTTTAATCCACAGCGGCTTCTAGTTGGTTTGTCCATTCTTAAGATAGCTAGGTGGGACGACACAGACATTGCCATGCTTCCCACCTCTGTGCAAGCAGGCTCATATAAGACAAGTAAATTACCTATCAAAGGTTGGAAAAGAAAAGAAATGACAGACGAGCATCCGTTTGTCAATTGCGCTGGCTTAACCAAAAATAGTTTCCTTCACTGTGGAGTAGTTTAGTGTATTTGTCCTCGTTTTGAAAAGGGGCCTTTCATTCTCCAGCAGCTTCCTTCATCTTCCTCCTTCCCTGTTCCCTCTTCCCCCCATCTCTTTCTCTCTTTTAATATCCCCCCCTCTTTATTTACACTGTGTTGTGTCAATTGGCACCTTCTTTTGAAGGGATTGGTTCAGGATTAGCCTCCCCGCCTCCCCAGCTGATCCCATCCATTTTGTTGTAATCCGACTCAATTTAATTATGTTTATCGTTCCACCTTGCTGGATTCCTGGACCGTCTGACAGTACAGCTTCGCTTCAGACAGATAAGGAGCACCTCGCTGTGCCTCTCTCGCTTCTACTGCACCTTGTGTTGTTGGCACCATGTCAATGCTGTGAGTGTTGCTCCATGACGGAGGGGGGCACCAAATGACTCCCTGTTATAGTGAATTACCCCTATCCCTGCAAACGTATCCACATTTGCCTGTGTGTGGCTGTGGGTGAAAATATTAGCCCGATATTTCTCATTGGCCCCAGCATTGTTCCCAAATGCATTCGCTTTCCTCTTGAAATTGTGCTGCGTTCATGACCAGGTGAGGGGTGGGAAGTTACCAGTTTAATGAATTCGCATGCTGGTCTGGGCCTATTATTGGCTGGTCTGTTCAGGGCTTGCCTGTATTGGGTTGGTCTGGACAAGCCTGTGTTGGGCTTTTTTGGGCTAGCCTGTGTTGAATTGTTATGAGCTAATCTGTGTAGGATGCTCAGGGCTAGCCTGTATTAAGCTGGTCTGGGCTAGCCTGTGTTGGGTTGGTCTGGACAAGCCTGTGTTGGGCTGGTATGGGCTAGCCTGTGTTGGGTTGGTCTGGTCTAGCCTGTGTTGGGTTGCTCTGGGCTAGACTGGGTTGGGTGTGCCTGGGCTTGGGCTGGTCTGGGCTAGCCTGTGTTGGGTTGGTCTGGACAAGCCTGTGTTGGGCTGGTATGGGCTAGCCTGTGTTGGGTTGGTCTGGGCTAGCCTGTGTTGGGTTGGTCTTGGCTAGCCTGTGTTGGGTTGGTCTGGGCTAGCCTGTGTTGGGTTGCTCTGGGCTAGACTGGGTTGGGTTGCTCTGGGCTACACTGGTTTGGGTTGGTCTGGGCTAGCCTGTGTCGGGGGTGCCTGGGCTTGGGTTGGTCTGGGCAAGCCTGTGTTAAGTTGCTCTGGGCTAGACTGGGTTGGGTTGCTCTGGGCTAGACTGGTTTGGCCTGGTATGGGCTAGCCTGTGTTGAGTTGCTCTGGGCTAGTCTGGGTTGGGCTGGTATGGGCTAGACTTGGTTGGTCTGGGCTAGACTGGGTTGGTCAGGGCTAGACTGGGTTGGTGTTGCTCTTCAGAAGGAATATAGTGTCACCTGGCTCCTCAATAGGTTTTGTTCTCTCAATATGTGAGGTATCAAGTCAAGCCAAACAGATCTAATGCTGAGGACATATACCTTTTGTATAGTTAGATTCAGATTTAACCAGCTGCAGGCTAAGGTCATAAAAGAGGACTGTGGTTAATATAAAGCTGAAGTGTTCACACTGTGTATACAATCTCTTTTATTACTTTGGTGAGCCTAATCCCCAACATGCAATATCAGAAGCTAACAAAAAAAAAAAACTAAAAATAGTAAAGCAGTGCATGCCGTGACAGACTCTGCAAGAGATAATTCAAAAGAGGCTCCATTGTTCAAAAAAACTCAGACCAAGTTTTAGATAGAACTTTAGTTTATTGAGTAGAACTATTGTGCTCCAAGCAGCATGGAACTTCTGATGAGATGAAATGCTTTCAGAGCCTTTGGGCTACTTACTGACTGTAACCGTGATTCTTCAGTATGAACAGGAAGTGCAATAATAGGTTCTTTCCATTCTCATCCGACGCCATGTCAGTGTAATAATGTGCACTAGACACCAGGAGATATACCCCAACACACATACCGAAGACGGAAATACAAATAACCCTTCCTTTCCTGTATGGAAAAGTGTTCCTCATTTATCTGCACTGTTTGCTCTGACGACCATTTTATAGGGATGCAAGGAATTATCCTTTATCTTGTCTTAAACTCTCTGCTCTGGTTTATACTACGTGTCTCTGTAAATAACCCTCAGTGTCTTCAAGCTTTTAGAGCTTGGCTCGTCTCATCAAGAAAAATACAAAATCTCAGTAGGATGGTGGAGTTGGTGGTGGGTAAGAATCTATGAATCTTTCATGGCTGAAGGTAGTGGAAGTAAGATATCGGTAAATGAAGTGAAGTGAATGTTCTGGGTTTTAGGAGCAAGTGGAGTTATGCTATAATCTACTGAGGAGAAGATGAGAGGGTTGGGGGAGGGGTAGAAACAGAGAGGCTAGCCCTGTTGCCAAGGGACCTCTTGTCGTCTTGCTGGGCCACTTACACTTTGTCTCCTGTCTCTATTTTAAGGAATGCTGCTCTTATTCCACATTGTATTCACATTTTTAGATCTCTTCTACGCTTGTTAATTTATTGAGTCGTTCCCACTGGGGCCAATCGAGACATTGCATGTGACGGAGAGTCAGTTGATTACTGTAGCCCCCCCAAGTCAATCACAATCATTTTGTAAAAGACGTGTCTCTTTGGCAAGACCTATCCTTCACCCAAGTCCATGGCTCATTTTGGTGAACCTTGGGAACTAAATCGCAACAAGGAAAGATATGTTCATTTTTCTCCCTTATTTCCATACCTTTTTAGCTCAAAACAATGATTATCTGCAGAAAGGTTACAAAGTTATTCACTGTTGATTGTTTACCCTTACTGCGTAAACAATAAATAGTTAGGAGAGCACTTAGTTCTGGTCCACGCAAATGTTTCCTGTGAAGGTCCAGTTTATAGTAGGAGATCTAGTCTTGTTGTCTTAATGTGCTCTCCAAAATATGATAAAATGGGAGTCTGCCTTTGCCTTTTTAAATAGGAGCTTTCGTGTATTTTCACACTTCCTGGTCACTTTTTAAGCATTTTGCTGGCCCAACAAAAAGACTCAAAATGCCCATCTTATGGCACTCTGTTGTGTGCTTCTTAAAAGGGTCCATGGGTACATGTGTGACTATAAAACACTACGTTCCACAACGGTGAAGAAATGGAGATGCGATTACCACCATCAAAACGTAATGGTATTTCAAATGTTATGTGTAAACGTGTTAACTGTGACAGCCCTATTTTGAAATAACAGCACTCAATCAACCTTAAAGGTGTTATTAACACAACCATCCGACTGGTCAGATTGATGCTATGATTGAAAGAATATTGGATCAATTTAAACCTGACAAAACAACAAACATGGCATTTTTATCTGTTTGTATTTTATTATTACTGCGACTGAGTATTGAATGCTCATTTACTATTATAGCTCCACCATAAACTTAGACAGTCAAGTATGGATTGTTTCCCTCAGTAACAAGGAAAGTTAGCCTCTCCTTCTCTGCTTGGACATGGCTCTGCAGTGGGTTTGTTGGCTTCTGAAACCGATGCCTACTATTTGTGCCGGCCTTGACCTGGCTATTGGTCTCAACTCCTTCTTAGACTGACCTGAGATTGGACCAAAAGCCTTGTTAAAAATCTGACCTAGCATTGGACCTTACAGCTTGTTAAAGGCGGCAGGACAACAAACCACCCTCCTCTCTCTCTCTCTCTCTCTCTCTCTCTTTCTCTCTCTCTCTCTCTCTCTCCCTCTCTGTCTGTTTTCTCTCTTTCTCTCTCTGTCTGTTTTCTCTCTATCACTCACTCTATTTCTCCTTCCCATACTTCTTGTGTCTTACCGATCTCCAATCATTCTGCTGTTGCTGTAGTCTGTTTTTAAAACACCACTTTGAGAGATGTTGTGACTGGTGT
>JACXGI010002227.1:65413-76987 GCA_016801175.1 Esox masquinongy
CCCACACACACACACACACACACACCCTCCCCAGCTCTCAGCTGTCTATAATGGACATCAAGATTTTAAAGGTTATGCTTATGAAGTCTTAGCTAGTCGTATCCCCTTCTCAACCAGGATTCTCCCATGACGTCTGTTTGATGAACCAGATGTTAATGATACTGAACGTTCGGTCCATACAGAGGATCTACTGTAGATAATATGTCATGGAGGAAGTGTGGGGGCTCAGTAAATATAAATCAAGCTTATAGATCTGTGGTTCAGACACGTTGGCACTTCCAGTCCAGTGGCGGTGCTGGTGGGTGGTTTTAATTGCTGTCCGTTCGTGGTCAGGACGAGTTGGTGAAGACAGTTTTGAAGGGAGGCAGGGAGACAGGGAGACAGGGAGACGGGGAGAGAAGGAGAGAGGGGAAGGGGAGGTTTGGTTTGCTATCTCCGCTTAGTGGTTGTTGTTGTATTGACAGTTCCTGGTTCCTGGATAAGCTGATAAGAGAGTAGGAGCCACAGAAACAGAAGAGGCAAGGAGAGACAGCGAGAGACACTGAGGATCACCTTTCAGCGTCAGACATCAGAGATGTTTCTCAGGCTTGCGTCCCAAATTGCACTCTATTCCCTATTTACTCCATTTACTCCATTACTCCTGCATTCTTTAAAAGTAGGGCACTATATATGAAATCGGGTACAATTTGAACTGTACAGGAGTTCCCAGATGCTCCTGAGAAGAAAAGGCTTGGGCTCAATTCCATTTATATTCAGTTAATTCAGAAATTAAACCAAAATTCCAATTCCAGTCAAGACAATTGAAAGGAGTAATTTTAGCGTACCTGACTTGAGTGAACTGAAATGGAATCTACTCTCACCACGTTGAACACATTGCCTGGGCCTAGAGATTAGAGGAGGGACATCCGTCTGGATTCTGATTAAGCCGCAACAATGAAGCAACAATTTTGAGTTGGTGAAGGAATACCATAATAGTGTCAGCAGATGGTTGGGCATGAGGAAGGACCTCGGGCTGCAAGTTAGACAAATGAAACAGCTGCATGTCGTACCATATGTGTGTGAAGCATCATGCGAGCACTTCTCATTACTGAGAATCAATGAGGCAAAACACATTGATTTACTGGTCACTGACTCGTGTAAACAAAATAGTCCAAATTGTAGCTACCGTCGTTTTTTTGTAACGTTATTCATTCATGGCTTATTACTGTTTTTACTGCCCGTGTTCAGGCTCATTCTTAGCAGAAACATAACATTCTGGACCCACATTTCAAAAGACATGATGTCAAACACGTTTGATCTTACCAAACCAACATTGCAATCTGTCCCTCTATAATGTATTCGGTGTCCACTTAAATGTATGTTTTCTTAGTGTAGTTCCACATTCAACTTGCTGTTATCAAAAGGATAAATTGATCTTCAAAGGTATCAAATGTATTGTCACAATGCTTGTTTTATTTGTATAGTACATTACCAGTATAGAGCCTTTGCAAGTGTCCCAAATGGCACCCTTTTCCCTTCACACAGGCATCTGATCTATAGTAGTACACAACATAGGAGAACGGGGGGGGGCAGTTTGGTTGTGTCTCTATCTACTACATTACTCTACTGACTCACATTACCCAGACTGAGCAACTACATTACTCTGCTGACTCACATTAACCAGACCAAATTACTACATTACACTTATTGAGTCACAATACCCAGACTGAGCCACTACACTACTCTACTGACTCACATTACCCAGACTGAGTAACTACATTACTTTGCTGACTCACATTACCCAGGCTAAGCCACTGTATTACTGTAGTGACTTACATTACCCAGACTGAACTATTACATTACTCTTACTGAGTCACATTACCCAGAATGAGCCACTATATTACTCTACAGACTCACATTACGCAGACTGAGCCACTACATTAATCTACTGACTCACATGACCCAGTGTAAACCACTATATTACTCTACAGACTCACATTACCCAGACTGAGCCACTACATTAATCTACTGACTCACATGACCCAGTGTAAACCACTACATTACTCTACTGACTCACATTACCCAAATTAAGCCGCTACATTACTCTACTGACTCATATTACACAGACTGAGCAACTACAATACACTACTGACTCACATTAACCAGACCAAACTACTTAATTACTCTTACTGAGTCACAATACCCAGACTGAGCCACTACATTGCTCTACTGACTCACATTACCCAGACTGACCAACTACATTACTTTGCTGACTCACATTACCCAGACTGAACCATTACATTACTCTACTGACTCACATTACTCAGGCTCAGCCACTGTATTATTGTAGTGACTTACATTACCCAGACTGAACTATTACATTACTCTTACAGAGTCACATTACCCAGAATGAGCCACTATATTACTCTACAGACTCACATTACGCAGACTGAGCCACTACATTAATCTACTGACTCACATGACCCAGTGTAAACCGCTACATTACTCTACTGACTCACATTACCCAGATTAAGCCACTATATTACTCTACTGACTCATATTACACAGAGTGAGCAACTACATTACTCAACTCACTCACTTTTCAAAGACTGAGCCACTACATTACTCTACTGACTCACATTACCCAGACTAAGCCACTACATTACTCTACTGACTCACATTACACAGACTGAGCAACTACATTACTCAACTCACTCACTTTACAAAGACTGAGCCACTACATTACTCTACTGACTCACATTACACAGACTAAGCCACTACATTACTCTACTGACTCACATTACCCAGACTGAGCCACTACATTACTGTACTGACTCACATTACCCAGACTAAACCACTACATTACTCTTACTGAGCCACTACATTACTCTTACTGAGCCACTACATTACTCTTACTGAGCCACTACATTACTCCTATCGAGCCACAAAACATCTCTTACAGAGTCTGAGCTGAGCAGTGACACCTGCTGAGAGGGAAAAGTCCAGAGTACAGGAGAGGAGCTGCTGTCTCCCACTGGCTCTCACAGTAGGGCTGCTGAGATATGGAGGAGGAGTGAGACGTTCAGCACTCACAAACCTATTGTCTGAGGGTTAACTTAATATAGAGCTGTAATGTTTTTCATGTCTATCGGGGAATTGACTTTCTAAATATAATTTTGGCATGCCTGATCAATGAGATACACATAGAAACGCATGCACACCCACACACACACAGACACGTACGCATGCACGCACGCACACACACACACACACACACACACACACACATACACACACATTCCCACATGCTCAGACTCAAATCAACATCTCTATTCTAATATTATTAAAATTGGAACATCCACAGAGACCGCTTGGTCCAGATCACAAACATCCCCTCAAGCGATTGGCTGGCTGTCTGACTCATTATCATATTTATTTAAAGTATCACATGACCCATTTCATTCTAGCGTGGCCCTGGCTATGTGATGAAGGAGGTCCATATCAAAGGGTGGTCCCGTAGGAGGGACAGGTATTAAACACTAACGTCTTTAATGGGACGGTCACCTCACAGCGCAGTCACATTCATAGGACTATCATTATCATTACTCACTTACTGGATAAACGCCCTTGTGTTTTGTGTTCTTTCCCAGTAATCTATTACAATGATGAATGTAAAATCTCGGTTAGTTTAACACACTACAGAGGCTTAAATTATTTCATAGTGTGAATGATTAGTGTAGGTGTTGTAACTCGCTTATCTTTTAACAGAGTTATTTTAGAGCATTATTCCTGTAATATGTAATTAAAGCCACTGTAAATAATGTGTTTGGTGGTTTAATGATGGAGTTTACAGAGCTGTACTGGCTGAAGGAAAGGGTCAAACTGTGCCCTGCTTGTAACCTGACCAAGCTAATGGTGCTGGACTGACTGATGCTCATTGCTTTACCAATATTACTGAGAGAGAGATGGTCAGATAGCTAACATTAAAATGCCTGTATGTGTGTGTGTGTGTGTGTGTCTGTGTGCTGCTACTAAACCCAGTCTAATAAGGCCCCTGGCCTGTGGTAGTAATCAGGGGATCTATTAGATACACATCTCTCAGCCGCAATATTTTATGCGTCGCAAATGGCGCTTTGTCCCCTTCATTGCGCACTATGTTCGTTGTCCACTATGTATGGAGTAACCAAAGTTATACCTTATAGAGGGAATATTGTTTCATTGGGGAAGCAGTCATTGAGTGAGCCTCTCCATAGGATACCTTTCAGAGTCTGGCCGTGTCTCTGCTATTGATCGGCCTCTCGTGAATTTATGATTCTATTTCTTCAGCTTGCACAAAGACAAAAACATTATTTTCTCCGTTCACATCAGTCATTGACTTCCTGGACATCTGCTGGCTGCTCTTGCACCGACAGTTGGTGGCAGATAGTTACTTTTTGATTATTATTATGGCGTACATTTGTTTTTTTAAAAGTTGATCCTCTGTGGTCCCTGTGTTTGCGACCATTGTCGACAGCCCAGGACAGAGCTAATGCTCACATTTGGGGGAAAGGGCTACTTGTTAACAGAGCCTTTGTCTGATGGTTTGGGTTTGTGGACTGGTAGTAATGAGATGTAGTTGTCTGTTTTTTTCCCCTCTGAGCATAGAAAAAGAGAGAGCAAATGAGAGAGAGATGGAGAGTGAATGAGTACGAGAGTAATAGGACAGACAGAAGGGGAAGGCGTGCGCTAGAAAGAGTCAGCAAGAATGAGAAGGAGAGACATGTCTGTAGAGAATTAGTGGAAGCTAAAGGCCAGCAGAAGAGGAGTGGAGGATATATTCATCAACTAACCTTATGTTGATATGGGAACAAGTTACCAAGAGATAGTCAAAGAGAACATATTGCTTGTATTTTATTTAAAAAAATAATCCCATTTATGTTGTCTAAAATAATTGTTAGCAGTGTAAGGCGATTGAAATGTATACACACAGTAAAGAGGTCAATGGACCAAAACAATGGAATGGAAACGCAAGGCGGAAAAGTGCCGTGGGAAAAATGCGTGAATGTTTACGATCTGTACATTACCGTGGAAATGGACATGTTCATGTAAATTAAGAAATCGAGTCCCATAGCAGGGTTTTCCAAGGAAATGTAGGCACTTATCCAGTGCCAGCAAATCTGACAATAATAACAACCAAATTCAACAAAACTAGTAGTTGAAAGCAGGCAGACATGTCTGCAACATGGGCTGGAGAAATGTATTCGGCAATTCTGTGGTATAAATGTGTATTTGCCACCTTCATACCACAGTGTATCATCAGATATCAACTGAACTGCAGTTTAAAACAACAAGGGTCCGGCACCGAAGGCGCTTACACTGATGCACATGTGCTGCCGCAGCAGGGCTTCGATTCTGGCCCACTGCTCTTTTAGAAAAAAACTTTGTAATCTGTCTTTTCCCACTGTTTCCCTCTGTAAATCCATGACAAAATATAACTCGCCAGAATAAAAAATATTTAGAAGAATGATTCTGTTCCACCACCATTTTTTATGCTACACATGTTACCAGCTCATATGAATGTGAGTCACTTCAAAACCTAAAAGAATTACATCTTCCACATGTTAAGCAGCAATATATATATATATATATATATATATATATTATTAATAATATATATATATATATATATTATTAGTTTCAAATACATTGTTTAGCCAGTATGAAATGTAATATTTTACCTTGCCAAGACATGCTGAATTTAGATTAGATTAGAAATCTTTTAACATGTTTTTTTTTTTTATTTTTTTTTTACAAACAACAGTATTGAACAGCAGTTTAGTGGGAGGACAGGGAACAGCTCTTGAACTATTGGGACCTACTGTATGTGCAAATGTGTGCATGCCTTTTAACTATTGGCTCGATCACTTTATCATTATCAAGTGCCAATTTGCATTTGTTTGTTGCAAAGATGCACTTTCACACCTATTCATGGTCCCTTTATTAAAAAAAGCTAATGGGATGAGGATTGTTTCTAGGAAAAAGCTTACAACCAGCTGAGACTCAGAAGTTAACTCATGCATTCCAGATGGCAACATGTTCTCCATAAAGTGGAATACTTTTGACCAGGTCCCATGCATCCTTGATTCATCATCAAACCTATTTGAATGAAAGATATTGCCAAAAAGGAACCAAACCAATCGAGGCCCAGACAATGGGATTGTAGTGGTTGGCAGAACCATTGACTGACTGTAGACCAATTGTTTTGCTGTGGGAGGGGTGTAACCTTACATCTCGATGCCCACTTATGGGTATCAAAGTGTTGTAGTGGAGGAGCTCATTACATCAATAAGTAGATGGAACAATCCAGAGGATGTCTTTATTCATGTCGATAGCTATTATTTGCTATTATTTGAGCAGAGACTTGTGAGGAGTAAGGCTTGGCGGTTCTTGAACTCTTCCGGATTTTATGTGACGGCAGTCTAAACAGAGGGAGGGAGAAAAGATCACCATCCCTTGGCTCTCCCACTGTCTGTTGAGACTTGAATAAAAAAGGTGTACTCTTTTTAAGCAGGTTTGCAAAACTTGTTTGGCCCTGCATTACTTCTGCCTAAATTCATGATGTTACTCATTTGACTGGATTGTGAAAATGTCTTTGACAAAATCTAATAATAATAACAATGCATACCTATTGATATGCTATGCCACTTGAAAATGTTTTGTAGGGTGAGTGGACAGCGAATTGCATTCAATGTTTTATAAGTGTTGTTTAAAAACATGTTGACATTGCAGCTGAATGAAAACTTAAATATGGACTTTCATAACAGCTCTTTGTTGTATTCGTTGACAGTGAGAAGTCGGTCGCATACACAATATAGCAAATGTTGTGGGTGTATCGGACTGATTGTGTAAAAAATATTTTCCATTGGTTTTGTTCTATTTTTTCATTCCATTCCGCATGACTCTGGCCAGGTGTTCTAATCCTTGTTGGGGCACTGATGATGCCCATGGGCCCAGCATTGGGTGGCACAATTTGACTCAGTGATGCCTGGGATGGACAAGTGAAATATTGGCCAGGTCTGCCTTGTAAAGGCTATTAATGTATTTTACATAACTGATGTACAGAATTACTAGATACCTAGAGTAGTGACTATGTGACTACTATGGAGAAACTATACATTTTCTGTGTATCACAACGCATTAAAACTCTCCCTAATTTCTGAAATATGCTTAATGTCTATAGGTGACTGTGGATATAAATCTGTGGAGGGAAGGAGGCAGGCAGCATTCACATAAACCCAAACACACCCACCCAAACACACACACATACACACACGCATACATGGTTGTTGTACTATACTTGTGAGGACTTTTTTGGGATCCCAATTGATTTCCATTAAAAATTCTATTTTTTCATAACCCCTAAACCTAACCATAACCTTAACCTTTACCCTAACCTTAAAATCCTATTACTACCCTAAACCTAACCTTGACCCCAAGCCTAAAAGCAATTTATCTTCACTAACCAAGATTTGCAATGTGTTACTATCCTTGTGAGGACATTAACACACACATACACACACACACAGACACACACACAGGCAATGCTTTTCAGTTGGCACGCCTTTTAGGACACATTTCTGTGCTTTGCATATTTGTATTGTTTATTTTTTTTATGGGTCGGAAAAAATGACATTTAGTTCTGGAACACTAGATGTAACTTTCATTCTGGATTCTCATTTGTTTTTAGTTTTTTCTTTCCAATCCTTCAACAGGTTGTCACATTCATGCGATGACTGAAATTAGCTGGCTAGTTAACCAACAAATGCATCAGTGTATATGAGGGACAAGTAATGATTGTTTAAATGTATTTATGTTTTTCATAAACATTTGGAGATTAAATATAGCTTAGATTTTATCAACGGTGTAAGCCAATCTTTTCTTTTTTGGTCCTGATGGGGCACAATTAAGTTTCGTTGCTAAACAAAAACCTTTTATAGAATTATAATAAATTCACTCACACTAAGGCCTGCATCGAAGGAATGTTGTACCGGGCTTAAATACGGTGTGCACAATAGCTTTTTGGTCTTATGCATTCCCAAAAGTTGGAAATAGCAGTAGTAGGGATTTGCTAAGGTGTCATGTAGGTGTCTGAATTTCACCAACACTTCTGGTACCTCTAAATCTGAGGCCCCCCAGGCTCGGAGCTGATGGCTTCTGCCCCCAGTCTCTCAGCCACCCCTTTCAATGTGCCCTCTGGAAGATTGTCATGAAAATGGTGTGTCCTGGAGAGAGAGCTGGTGGCAGTGTTCAATGCTGAGTCGACAGGCCCAATGTGACAGTGTGTGTGTGAGTGACTGTGTGTGTGTGTGTGCGAGTGTGCATATATGAGTGTGTGTGTCGACAGCCCACTGTGTCCTCCAGAAGTCCATTAGCTCTACCTGGCCCGGCTCTGCCTTGGTGTGGTTCTCAATGGGCTCTCTATTCCACATTTAGAACCCTATTGGCTATTGGGGTGGGCACTAGGAGGGGCCAGGGAACACTTCGGGACTCAACCCTAGGATAGCCTACCCACAAAAGCTAAATGAACCCAGGCATAATTTCATCTTCCTGACAGCCTGGCTGGTTGTCTCTGCCTGGAACCAGGGGAGGTAGAGGTCTGGACTGAGCGTGTTTATATGTGTGTGATAGAGAAAGAGAGAGTGAGAATGTGTGTTTGTGCCTGGGTGGGTTTGTTAATGTGTGTGTGTGTGTGTGTGTGTGTGTGTGGTTGTGTGTGTGTGTGTGTGTGTGTGTGTGTCTGTCTGTGTCAGTATGTATGTGTGATAAAAAAAGGAAACTGAGAGGATGGCTGGCCCAGATGCCAGATGCACAAATCACCATATAGTTTATCTAGAGGGGCTTTTGCTTCTGCATGTGAATGAGCTATTGTGTGTTTTACAGTGAATGTATCTCACCACTAAATCAGATTAGTTAGGGGATGTCATAATGATAACATACACTGGCATAAATTCACTTAACACTGTTTAATTACTTCATGACTATTATGAAGTGGAGACTAATTAGGCCTTCGTACCTGATTGACCAGAGACTGGCCCTTTCCTGTGAGGCTGCTGGTTAAAAAAAGACAACGCTTTAAGCTACTATGGTATTCTATAGACAAGGCTAGGTATGCTGCTATCTGGATAGAGTGGGTCTTAACACACAACTTAGCATTACACACACACACACACACACACACACACACACACACAGGTAGGCAGGTGCACATGCATGTACACTCAACACGCACGCACGCGCACACATGCACACGTTGAAGCAGACTACTGATACACGCCGTCCTGTATCTCCAATCCCAATAGTGCTCACAGGTGTCATGTCTGACACACATGTTCAAGGTGGATGCTGTGTGTGTGTGTGTGTGTGTGTGTGTGTGTGTGTGTTTGTGGGTGGGCAGCACCCCCTCATCCGGAGCATGTGTGGTCGATAATGAGATTGGTAGAGAACCTGAACAACTCCATGAACTCCCATTCATTGCCTTAATCTAGGCTCATGTGGCGGTTCGGTTACAGCCAGTGATTACTCTTCAACATTACACAGTGCAACTTGATTACATCCTGCCTCCTTTGGCCTGCATGGATAAACCAGAGGACAGAGATCTGCCCACCAAATGAAACAGTCTGTAATGTAAGAACTTTAATAAAGACACAGAGCAAATATACTTGCAAAGCTCCACAGTTATTAGTTACACCAAAGCCTCCCCTCCTACTCAAGGCTATTCAGTTTACCTTAACCTTAATTTGCCAGGCTATTCGGTTTACTGTAACCTCAGTTTGCCAGGCTATTCGGTTTACTGTAACCTCAGTTTGCCAGGCTATTTAGTTTACTGTAACCTCAGTTTGCCAGGCTATTCAGTTTACTGTAACCTCAGTTTGACAGGCTATTCAGTTTATTGTAACCTCAATTTGCCAGGCTATTCAGTTTAATGTAACCTCAGTTTGCCAGGCTATTCAGTTTACTGTAACCTCAGTTTGCCAGGCTATTCAGTTTACTGTAACCTCAATTTGCCAGGCTATTCAGTTTACTGTAACCTCAGTTTGCCTGGCTATTCAGTTAACTGTAACCTCAGTTTGCCAGGCTATTCAGTTTTCTGTAACCTTGGTTTGCCAGAATATTCAGTTTACTGTAACCTCAGTTTGCCAGGCTATTCAGTTTACCTGTGATCTCAGCCTCCCGGGCTATTCTTTGTAACTGTGACCTTAGCCTACCAGGCTATTCAGTGTAACTGTGATCTTCAATGTACTTTGACTTCATTTTGCCTGGCAGTGATACAGTGATATTGGTGACCTCAGCCTGCCTGCTATATTTATGTGTTAATCCCAGCTAATCCAAATTGATTCTGCAAAGGTTCCCAGTTCACTATGGCACTGCAAAGTTTCCTAGTTCACTATGGCACTGCAAATTCCCAGTTCCCAGTTAAAGTTCAGATAAAACAATAATGATTTAACAATGTTTTATAGAACAATGCACTAATGTTGTAAGAATTTCTTTTCAGAATGGTACTCACATTTTATTGCGGCAGTATATTCTAAAAAACTTGATTAAACCAGTGAAAAGCTGGTGAAATGTTATCAAATTACAGGAAAACCTAATGAGAACATTTGGGGAATGGTTGTTGTCACAGATGTTCTGTACAACTTTTTAGTGAATGTCAGGAAATAATTCAATGGTTATTTTGGAGAAAAAAAAACATTTTAACCACTGGCATCTTTTGGTAATGTTACAATCATAATGCTATATTAAAACCCTATCTTAGTTTTCTTGGAATGTTCCCGTTTGAAAGGCGGTCACCTGACCAGCACCCCCTGTGGGTCTGCCATAATTCTTCTTTTCATAAATCCCAGGTTTGATGTGCTTCCTGGGGATCCGGTAAGTGGTTGGCTCGGTGGTGCGGTGCACCGCGTGACTCAGCGAGAGGAGAACCAGCAGACTGACACTATCACTGGTCTCCTGCAGCACAGGCCTCAGAGCGAAGCTAAGCACTCACAATTGATTTAATCACTGTGAATAGGAGGGGGTGGGGGTGAGGGTGGGGTATACTGAACATCTCTGTTCTGGTATTCCGGTTTCTATAACCCAACCTTGGTTAGTCTGTCTGTTGCTCGCAAGATGAGATGTTTCAGTCTGACATGAAGAAACTTTATTGAGTTAATAGTTCAGACAGAGGGACTCTGTGTTCCAAACTGCACCTCTTTCCCTATTTAGTAGGGCCCAGAACTCATGAAAAGTAATGCACTATAGTTAATAAGGTTCATTTCAGACACACCCTGGAGAAATCAAAGTACACTTCTGGACTGTGGGATTTCAGGGCAATGTGAGGCGATGTACTCTCTGGTATTGAAGGGTTGTAGATGTAAATCTCTGTTAATATACTCTGGTATTGCAGGGTTCTAGATGTTGTATATATCTGTTAATATACTCTGGTATTGCAGGGTTCTAGATGTTGTATATATCTGTTAATATACTCTGGTATTGCAGGGTTCTAGATGTTGTATATATCTGTTAATATACTCTGGTATTGCAGGGTTCTAGATGTTGTATATATCTGTTAATATACTC
>JACXGI010002228.1:0-32852 GCA_016801175.1 Esox masquinongy
ACTGAGGATGATAAACACATCCCAACCTCTGCTTAATTCTGAGCTGTTGAACCACCTGTTTCAAGGTTCTTTCGATAAAAGCTGACCCATTGTCCGAGCTAATTTCTGTTGGGATACCAAACCTTGGCATTACTTCCCTAGTCAGAAACTTTATCACCGTTCCTGCTCCTTGGTCTTTTGAGGGCACAGCTTCAACCCAGCTGCTAAACCTATCGATCACCACAAGCATATACCGTTTTCCATTAATAGGCCTCAGCATATCCACATAGTCTATTACCAAGTGCCGAAATGGCCCTTCTGGCGTTGGGATATGACCCAATGGCGTTGTTATTCCTTTCCTAACGTTATTTTGTGCAAATACTTCACACTCCGCTAGGGCCGCATCTACCGTCAACCGGCATGTATGGTGACCAAAAACCCTGCTCCTTGATTTTCTTCATAACTTCGCCTCTGGCACAATGGTCAAAACCATGTGCATTCGTGATCAGGATTCATAGTAGGGCCGCCGGCGCCACCAAGTGGCCTGTATGAGAGCTCAAAAGGCCTGCCTCATATCTGGTTGCTCCTCGCTTAACCCACACATTGCGCTCATAGACACTGGCTCTTTCCTGCATCCTGATAATATCATCCATTCCAGGGGCTGCCTCAACTAATATAGCTGGCGCCATTATCGCACTATGACACTTTGATGCTAACTTTGCTGCTTCGTCTGCTGCGTTGTTTCCCTGAATAATATAGTAATTTCCCTTTTTGTGTGCCTGACACTTAATAATGGCTACTTTTAATGGAAGCAGAAGAGACATCATTAAGTCCTGAATATGATCATGATGCTGAATGGGTGTTCCATCTGTTTTCCTGAACCCTCTTTGCTTCCACACAGCTCCAAGTGACAGACACCATGTGCATAGGCTGAATCAGTGTAAATGTTCACGATCTTATCTCGTCCTTCCTTACAGGCGGCTGCCAAAGCTTTTAGTTTCCGCTAGTTGGGCGGAACACGGCTGTGCACATGCTTGACTAACTATGGTCTGAAATTGGCCTTTACTGTTTCGTCTGACGCAAATCCTGCATGGGTTCCCTCAAAGTCCTTGTAACAGGATCCATCCACAAATAACTCTTCCTCAGCCCCCAAAAGTGGGGTTGAGAGAAGATCAGGCCTTAATCTAGTAAATGACAAGGACTCTGCTACACAATCATGAGGCTCTCCCTCATACCCAAGGGGAACTCTTTCTGCTGGGTTAACTGTTGTACATCGTTTGATGGTTATGTCTGTATATGTTAATAGAGGCAAATAGTCTAACAACCTTGAGTTTGTTACAACGAATCTCCCTTGCTCTATCATTTGTGCCATCTTGTGGTGGGTGTGGATGATCACTGGGCATCCCATGGTGATGGTTGAAGCCTTATCATATGCATACTGAACTGCTGCCAATCCCTGATAACAGGGTGGATATCCTTGTACCACTGAATCCAATTTAGTACTATAATACTCGAAAGGCTGTTTCTTTCTGCCACTACAGGTGTCCTGCATCAAAACTGCTGTCGCATATCCCCTGTCTCTATTAGCAACATACAACAAAATGGCTTGGTTTAATCTGGTGTTCCCAGAGCAGATGCAGACTGCATATCTTGCTTTATTGTCTCAAAAGCTGTCAAAGCATCACTGTTGCAATTCAACTTGGCTCCCAACTGCTGCTGTCCAGCATTTTTCATCAGCTCCCGTAGGGGTGCTTCTTTAACTGCATAGTCTTCTATCCAGTCTGAGCTAAACCCCGTCATCCCCAGAAAGATCATCATTTGCCCTACCGTCTGAGGCAGTGGAGCCTTGCTCAATCCTTCCAGTTGGGCTGGGCTTATAGTTTTCGATTGGTGAGCTACAGTTCAACCCAGATATTCGACTTCTGTTTGATTATACTGCAACTTTTTCTTAGACACATTGTGTCCCCCCTCAGCTAATTTCTGCAGTACTGTTATGGAGTCTGCATGGCACTGTTCCAACGTAGGGGCACATATTAGCAAGTCGTCTACATACTGGACCAATGTTCCCTCCAAGACAAGTTCCTCCAAATCTGCTTTCAACACCTGGTTGGAGAATGTATGAAACCCTGGGGTAAGCGTGTGTATCTATATTGCTTCCCACCATAAGTAAAAGCAAACAGGTGTCTACACTCCTCCGCTAAGGGAACACTGAAAAAGGTGCCACACAAGTTTATCATTGTAAAGTACTTGGCGTTGACTGGGATGTTTGTCAGCAACGTGTGTGGGTTTGGAACCTCTGCCTGACAGTCCTGCACAATCTCATTTATTGGTCGTAAATTGTGGACCAGTCTCCACTTCTTTTTATTTGCTTTCAGGACGGGGAACAGTGGGGTATTACAGTCACTAACTGTTTCTTCCAACACATCGGCCTCCGCCAGGCCTTCAATGGTTGGCTTAATGCCTGCTTCTGCTTCTGGCTTCATGTAATATTGTCTTTTCCACACAGGCTTAGATCCAGGCCTCACACGAATATATACTGGGTTTGCTGATTTAACCAGTCCAACATCTGTGTCATGTTGTGACCATAACTTCTCTGGAATTACCTGTTCCATTTCTTTCCCTAACATCTCTTGTTTATTAATAGCTTCCCCTATTTGTACTTGCTGGCCTGTAATGATCTCCACTTCCTGTGGTTCTCCGATCATTTCTGCAAAACAGAGAACCTTAATTAAATCGTTCTCAGGAGAGCAAAGGATGAGAGGGTTATCTGTTTTTTCCCACTGTACCTGCTTTGCTCGTCTTATCATTGGACCCAAATCCCTAGCTTTAAAACCCTTATTTACCAATAGATTGACATGTGGGTCTGACCCAGGCACATCAAACCATTTGGCTATCAATTCTGATCCCTGTGTTTCACATACTTCCATCGCTGCCCCTTGTTCCCCTATAACCAAATATTGGGACGCAATGGGAGCCAGTTTCCCATTTACATGTATTAACCACAACTGTTCCAGAAATATATCTTGATATGGGTCATATCTTAACGTACAATGGTAACCCATCGAGGGTCTTCTAGCCTCCGGCATTTGTGCTTCGATATATTTCCCCCATTTGGAAGTAACCTTTCTGACTCCCTCCTCTATGTCTCCTCTATGTCTCCTATGTTGCATCATCATCTGTCTTTCAATCCCAGTTTCCTCTATTATTATTCCATCTGGTGTGCATTGAATCTGTAATCCCAATTGACACAATGCATCTCTTCCCAATAAGTTCATTGGGGTATGTGCTGAAACTAATATAGGAAGTTTAGCTGAGCGTCCGCTCGTGGTTAGGTGTACTGGAGCAGTCATGGGTATCAGCTGTGTTTGTCCCGAGAATCCTACTGTCTTAGCATATTTTCCTGACATAGGGAGGTGTTAGGCATAATTTGGATTTACACAAGAGTAAGTGGCTCCAGTATCTACCATCATTGGTGTGCCTCTATTATTCGCTTGAACCTGCAGCATTGCACTGTTATTGCTGGAAACTGACCCTCCCCTTCAGGATTCTCTGGGCACCCTCAATATCCCTGATTTGGTCCTGCCCAGGGGTTCACAGGACCCTGAGGGGGCTGAGACTGTGGCTGTTGCCATGCCCTGTACCAATTATTAGGACCTTGGTTTGGCCCAGCCCTATCAGGCCATGGGTTTGTGGGACAGTTGCCTCTGGTGTGCCCTGGCTGGTTACATCCCCAGCACACACCCACTGGGCCCCTTGGCTCTCTGAACTGATTCCTTAGCCCAATTCCTCGTCCCCTACCCTGCCCTGGGGGCTGGGTAAACACATTCACTACTGGTGTGGTGGGTGACCGTGGGGCCTGCGGCTGTTGCGGTGGTTGTTGACCTCCCTGGAGGACGGGCGCCATGGTGGTTTCCTCGGTACCTGTCACAGTGGTCACCGGGGCTTGAGTCTTTTTCTTTTTTGTCAGTTCATCCAGTTGCAGCTGGGTGAGCTTTCTCTGAATCTCTTTCCCCTGCTCAGTCATCTTTTTCTCACTTTTTCTATATCTTTCCACAGCGTAGATGAAATAGTCTCTGAACTCCTTGTGTGGCTTAGATTTCATCAGTGCCACTTCGTCTTCCAGCCTCGTCCTTACTGGCGTGGGCAGTGCTTCCACCAATGCCTTCCTGAACATGAAGGACACTAGATCATCAGTCTCTGGGTCTTTCTCCGTTTCCAGCCTCCATCTTTCCAACTGCTTCTGCAAGTACACAGCTGGATTCTCAGCCTCCCCCAATGGTGTTCCTTTTAGCACATCAGAGTCTATTACAGCCGGGTATTCCTCCCTTAAGGCCCTCCACAGTTGCTGTCGGAACGGGTCAAAGGACTGTCCATCTCTCGCAACAGTCCCTGTCATCTGTGTCAAACCACCATCTCTTAGCATCGCCTCCATTTTGGTCGTCCCCACCACTCTGGCCATCAAGGCCTTTAGGTCTCCCACCGCCAGCAGTTTTCCTATGGTTTGTTCCTCCAATATTCTTATCCACTTCCCGGCACCATTATGAAGGTTGGGTAATTTAGCAACCAACCCTTCCAGGTCCTGTGTGGCCCAAGGCAAATACTGTAGGTTGTCCCCTTTTATCAGGATTGGGAACTGTTGAATGGGTAATTTATCTTCTAAGACCTGTGCTTCTGTTTGACTTCACAATTTGTATCCTTTTGGGGCCACCTCTTTTTCTTTTGCCCCTTCTTTTTCTGCCTCCATTTCTTTATCTACTCTCAACAATTGCTTCTTTGCCCATTCTGTCATCTTTTGTCTTTCTTCATCTCTCTGCTCACGTGCCTCTTCTAATTCTGTACTAAGTTGTCTGATCACCCTTTCATAGCGATTACATTCCTCATCCTTTTGTTGCTGCAGCTTTGCCTCTCAATTCTTGTTCTTTATTCGGGGAAAGCCAGTCTGAATCTACCACCTCCCACGCCTGTTTCTGCTCCCCTTTTCCTTGCCCCCCTAGTTTCATCATTTCGATTCACACTTTATAACAGTCCACATCTAGTGCCGGCTTTTCCTTCTCTTTCTTTTTGGTCGGGGTAGGAGTCTTCACAGACTTCTTTCCCTCATCTATTTCAATCTCTCCTTCGACGTTCACCGTCCCTGTCACCATGGGACACTGTATCCCTTTTTATCCGTTTCTCTGTTAAGTCATTATTTTTATAATTTTTTATGATAGTTTCCATTTCTTCACATAGCGAGACATCAAATGTCCCCTCTTTCGGCCACTTTGTCGCCATTTTCCTGGTCCTTTTCTCTAGGGTTTCAGAAATGGCCTTAATCTCGTCTCCACACAAGGGAAATCTCTTTGCTAAGAGCTCAACTGGTGTCCCCGCCATTTTTACCTCTGTGTTCTAGATTGGAATGTTAGATCATATTTTGCCAAACTCCCTTCTTCTCGGGACTCCCTTCACTTGGCCAGTTCCCTTCCCGGGACGTCCACTACCTAACTTGGCATGGTCTGTTTTCCTGGGACCACTGCCTAGATCCCCCTTATCTATGTACGTGTTTTCAATCACACTTTACAACCCCAGAACTTGCCTGGAGTTCTCTTAATACTAAAATTCACACAACAATAAGTGACTGATGTTTCATTTATTTTCACTTTTACCACTTTACAATATATAAACTCAGTATTACACTCTTGTCATCAGTTTTCTCATTTCAAAACCACACACACTCTCCTGGTCTCTGCAATTGCCTGGTAAGGGGTTCATTTAAATCTGGGTGACTGGACCATACTCGCCTACCCCGAAACGACAACCAAAGCACCTCTTGATCCTGTAAATCACTCTCCTTCCTATTACCTTGCCTGTGTCCTCGTACCGTTGTTCATACACCTCTTCCTTATATATCTTTGTCATAATCAACACATCTTCCCGCCAGGTCTGGTACGTTCTCTGAACCCATCTATCTTGGAACCTCCTCCTTACCAACACCTTTCTATATATGTATGGCCGGATCATGTATTACCCCACAGTCAATTAGAACCACATTTCTTCCGATGGCCTCAGCCTTTGCCTAATTATGGGTATATCTAATTCTGGATCACTAGACCAAATCCTTCCGCCCGCTACTTCAAGCCACGTGACCTGCTTGTTTATCGTACATGCGGACTGCAACCTAATCAATATTTCGCCAGTGTCTGGATCATGACAAATGGCCTCTTCCTTTTTAAATATGGTAACAGTAATGTTATCTCTTATTGGATATGAATTTGTAATAATTGGCAGACAAAGTCTTCGTTTTTCTGGTACAACTTCAAATAGTATCCTTGTGCCCATATGGATCGGAAAACCAGATTATTTTCAGTGGCTGCTCTAGCTCTCTAACTATATGAGCATCCGAACTCGGATAACTGGACCAGATTCTAAGCTCTCCTACCTCCAACCTCAACCTTTTTTGTCCACGCCGTAAAATATCATTGTAACTCTTTTGCTTTAGATGTACGCCGAATTACATTCTCTCTCTCTTAATATAGTTAAAGAGAATGTAGTGACCGTAATGTTGCTCCCACTTCTTTTATACTTTTGTGAAACTATATTCCTGTATAACCGCAGTCTATCCTTTTTCTCAAACTGTGTTATCTGCGGAATTTTTCCCATTTACACTTTCTACCGTCGTTCTCTTTTTTGCATAAGGATCGTCAAACCAGAACATCTCACAAGGCTGCTCTGTCTGTCTGCCCATAGGTCCATTAAACTCTGGATGACTTGACCAGACCCTTATCTGCCCGACCTCTATCCAAATTACGTCTTGAGTAAATGACCATGCAGTCGGATATCTTACTAATTCTTTTCCATCGCTCACGTTTCGTATTATATTTTCCCTTTCCCTCAATATGGTTACTTCGAACTTGACAATAGTAACATTATCTATACGACTTGGATATCTCCTTGGGGCGAAACACCCATATATCCTCAATGTATCTTCCTTATCGTGCCTTGTCCTCTTCTCACGCTTTCTAACAACCAAACCACTCATTCCGCAGACATTCACTACTTATACACTTCAGGGTGCCTTGCAGCCCTCAACTCACACACTTCTCTCAATCTTGGGCAACTTTCCAACAACAATTGTCCACACTCACATTGCATTCATCAGCAGACCGACTTCTCAATCCCTTATTGCATACTCTCACACACTCGTATTACAGTCTGTTGACCCCGTTTCTTCCTGGTCTGCAGGTAGTCGTCACTCCCCTGGTTTGCAGGTAGCTGTCATCAATACAGAACTGTCCAACACTCCCAAACCGCATCCAAACCCTCAGCAGCCCTCTCTACTTTATGCTGGGTTGGTATCCACGGTGCCCTGCAATCCCTATCCCTTGTGGCTTTCCTTCTATCAAGGTGGATTGGGGGACTTACTGTCGAAAGCAGACCCTTCTAGGCGGCCAAACCTAAGGCGGTATTGGACAGACCTCTCTTAGTTGCAACTCCCTTACTTATTTACAAATTTATGTACAGGGTGTTAGTAGACATATACGTTACTTTGAATTCAAAAACTCCATTCTCTCACAAAACTCAATTTGTTAAATTTGGAGAGGCCTTACGTGGTGTGTCTGCCCAGCCTGGAAGGTCAAGTCACACAAACCAATAAGTTTTAGAGCAAGAACATGCTTACCTCTTAGCGTGGCCACGCGTGTTTTGTGTAACCCGACCCCCAGCACTTTTGGCAGCGGTCACGTCTGGCCCCTTTCCAATCTCAGCGGTGCCTCCAAGAATATGTCGTGGGAAAATGTATCTTCTTGACAAAAAGGATGCAACAACTCAAAAGATGCAATAACTCAGGAGTTTGTGGATTCAAATTAGACTTTTAATGAGCAATCATAAAAGCCGAGTTGACCTGCAGGAACAACTGTCTGGCCAACCCGGGACACACATATTTATACAGTGTTATCTTGTACAATCTTCCTGGCCACCCCCTTATGCTAATTCTTGGGTGGATCTTTCTCCCCATCCGCCACCATTGTTTCTCAACCTTCCAAGCTCCTTTCCTTGTTAAATATTGGTGGCGCAGGCTTCAGGGATTTGTATAAAAATAATAGAGCCATCAGGGCCCTACACATTTATTATTACTTGATTATTCAGACAGTCATTGATCACGTTATATATTGCTGATACATTGATTGCTGTTACCATAATGATTCTTTGTATTCTCACTCACATGCCCATTGATTATACATTCATTCATAAAGGGTGATAGTTCAGAAACAATCCTATGTCAAACCTCTAAACTCTTTCTATATACTTAATATATATTCTATACCTGTAACTTTTTTGTTGGAATGCTGTCTTTCAGGTCCACAGGGCTATTTTGGTTGATATAACGTTTGTGTCCTGACATGATCCCCTATAACTAGTAACATTGTTGTTTGGCCGTACCAAACAAACAATCGCTGTGATAATGTTGTATTGATAGTCTCGGGTTTGGAATGAAGGTTGTCGCTATTAACGCTGATTCCACAGTTCAGTTGCTGTATGGTTTATTGTTGTGCACAGAATCAGTTCTAAGTATAAGCGACATAAGCAGTCGCTTAGGGCGCCCAAACTCTGGGGGGCACGCAACTGCTATAAAGCCCATGGCCGCTAGAGGAGAAAATTTCAAAATAAGTCTAGAGCTGGCACAGGTTATGCATCGCTAGGGCTGTGAAATTAACTGTAATGCCTTAAATGTTTATTTTATATCCGCCAATGCAAACTAGGCATAATTTCAAAACAGGCCACAGTACTATAACTAGGGTTGCAACTAACAACTATTTTGATAATCAATTAATCTGTCGATCACTACTTTGATTAATCAATTAATTGAATAGAAAAAATAAATTCCAGAATTAAATGAAACTGTTTTATTTAGTTTTCAGTGTTTTTCTTATTCTTTTACATTACCTTCATTAAAACAACTGTAGGCAGTGATTATAAAACAAATAAAAACATGTGCAACAACTAAAGGGTTATCATAATATCATTTTCAAGACTGTTGGAAAAGCATTCTGGAGTATCATGACGCTAGCTGAGAGACTTTTTAATGATAATGTAAATGTTAATGGAAATTGTAATGCATTTAAATGCCTCAATGTTTCTGTTGTGGAGAAATATAGAACTGACCAAATTTGACACTAATGGGTTAATTAATCAGTAACGTCATGAATGGTTAGCTAGCTGGAGCTGCTCAACTATACACAAATTCAACATACTCAAGTAGATCACCGGTTTGTTGGTGAAAAACCTGACGTTAATGTTACCTCAGGCATACATTCAAGATGAACTATTTCTCACTTGAAAATGTAACTCCATGAACAGAAATTATGTTGAATGACAAATTTGTATTATATTAACTTGGCATGCAGAGCACTATTCATCTTCTGTCATCATGGCTACAAGTTCTCTTTAAATGTTCATGCATTACACTGGTGCTGTACTTTCGGCTCCGCGTGGGACTTCTGCTCCCCTTCGCAGTGTTGTCAACTTAGTGACTTTGACGCTATATTTCGTGAGTATTCAGACCCCTCTAGCGACTCTTTTTCAAAAAAGTGAATAGCGAGAAATATAGCGTCTTTTTTTGGTGTTATTGGAGACTTTTGGAGGCTCCGACTTGAAAGCACGTATCGTTCTTACTCTTCTAAACGAGCATCGGGTGCTGCCGTGGGCCCCTCCCCCGCCCCAAAGCACTCACAGGCGGCCCAGTCCTCGTGCAGCAATCCCTCCCAGCTGCAGTCATATTCACACCGCCGCGTCCAGAGACTGCAAATTAATCGCGCATGCAGGAAGCCGTCGCTGGTTGATATAAATGTAAAATGTTCTTTGTCTAAAATAAATCACTGCACAAAAATAAATCACTGCATTTGATTCACACAGCCTCAGTCACGTACTCACCTGGTCCACTGTCCAGGAATTATGACATAAAAAAAACAAGAGTCGACAGAATTTGTAATTCTAAACATATTTAGGGTTTGTTAATCACTTTTTGTCCCTCCCACAATGTTATTCCTCTCTTCTACAGCGTCCATCACAATTACATGCACATGGCCAATTATGCAAATTAGGTGATGGAGTCATTTATCAGATTCTAGCGACTTTTAGGACAGCCAAAAGCTACTTTCCTTACTGAGGAGTTGGCAACAATGTCCCTTCCGCTCCGGCGCTCCAACTCGCCGGTGTACTAACCATTTAGGAAAAGTAAAGAGATAATGGTAGTGATGGTCAATAAAAAAAGTGTCCTCCACCCAATTCCATATATGGGAGTGATTCAACCAAGAGTGATCAGTCAAAGCTAGCAAAGATCACAGGAAAGTTATTTATTATTAATTTTTTTTTATTATATTATTTCATCCAAAGAGTAAATTACTAAGTCAATTAGTATTATAATATTGTACAGACAAGTCTTATTAATAATGGTGTGACTTAGAATGTGATACAAGACAAAGAAAACTATGTTTTGAGCACCCTCTTTAATTGCCCCTGTTTTCTCACTATATTCTAGAAAAGTGGATGAAGGCCCTTTACGATACAGAAATACCTCACCTTCAGGAATTCCTCAGAAATCTCAATGACCATCTCACTAAGACATCAGATTATATTTCTGAAGCATATGGGACCCTCTGTCTGATACAAGCACTCAGAAACAGCGACATGGTATTGTACTTTCAGCACATCAACTGTCTTCCTCCTAAACAACATACTACTTAATGTAAAAAAGTGTGTGTAATACTAATTATTTTGAGCTGGATTTCAGAAATACAGCAAAGAAGAGGTGCGTCAGGATTTGGAACAGAGGCTTAAGGACAACATTACATCCATTGGTCAATACATGGAAAAGACTTATGAGGCTTTTGACCATTGCCTATCACAAGGAGTTCAACAGTCAGAAGATTCATGTGAACAATTAATGAATAAAGTGATAGCACCAGTAAGCTGATACATAAATAAAGGCCTTTTTTCACCATCTGTATGAACCGGTTTGTGCTTGGCCGAGAGAAGCTTGACGATTAAATCAAAAAAATATTTATGGCAGTTATATTTCCTTTGCTGTGCCCTAATATAACTGCTTATTTTAAAAAAATTTCAGGACGGGAAATCAGGCAGTAGATATCATAAAGTTGTGAAGTCTTTATGCCAGAATTATGGCATTTACAAACCAAAAGGGAAAAATAGCAGTGGAAAGGAAATAAACCTTAATGAGAGTTTAGCCGCATGCATGAGAAGTTGTATTGATGAAGAATTTACATATTTCTTCCCGTAAGTTTTTCATTAAAATTAATGCAATAATTAGCACATGTTCAATCAATGTGGAATGACAAGGCATAATCCAGTCTTTTAACCATATGTTGTAACCCTATTGTTTCAGAAATGACAAATGTGGTCCAATCAGGCAGAAGATTGAGAACTTCTCCCTTGACACAAACAGCTTGGTTGAAAAGCACAAGAGTTTGTCAATGCAGCTGACTTTCCTTAAGACAGTAGGGTTTTCACAAAAAATCTGCAAAAATACAACATCTATAGTTTTTTTATAGCATTTGAATACATGTTAATGAAACCTAAAATAATAGATTACACTGGTATCTTGTGCAAATATGATTTACAGGGTTATGTAGTAATTTGGGCAAACTAAACCATGAACTGGAATTATGGTGACTCCTTGAAATATGTTTTGTATCTTAAAGGAAAAAGATTTGAAGAAACAACTAATCTGTGATGTCCTCAAGAAAAAGAAGGAGATCTACTTCACTCTAACCGAGTCAATCAAGGATTCAATGCATGTATCCTATAAAAGTAAGTATTCAAGTTCAAGTGCATTTTGGAACATAAAGTAACAAAGTGGAGCCCAAGGTGCAGCGGTCTAAGACACTTCCTCGCAATATAGCAGCATCATTGTGGTGTTTGAATCCTGGTCTCAGCATCCAGATGCCTTGGGGTCCAGCATTGGTAAGCACAATTTATCTAGCAACCCCTTGTGGTAGAACGGGCATCTGAAATCTCAGTTGTGATTGCAAAGGCGAGGAAGGCTTTACCCCTTAAGCACGTGTACATGAGAAAATAATCTTGATTAGACAGGCAGTGTGATTAGAATCAGCAGGTTCGGCGAGATGTGCTTGGAGGAAACGTCTTTTTATTTGATTATCCCGCACCTGCTGTGATATTGTTTCCACAAGGTATGGACTGAGTAACAAATTAGAAATCACAAAATAGGGGAAAATATTGGGCTAAAAGTGAAAGAAGAAATATGAATGCGTATTTTCTTTTAATTGAATAGGAGTCACCTGAGACCTAAGTCTCATTTACAATTGGGCTTTGCATTCAGTTTGAAGAACACATACTACAAAACCATTTCAATAGAAAAATGCCAAAGATATACAAATACACTAAAATTAAGAGTAACAAGTCATCAGGTAGCCATTTATAATACATTTAGAATGTTTTAATAGCATTTGAATGGTTATGGAAAAAAAATGTCTTTTTTTAGATGCATCAGACTATACAGGAACAAATTCTCTGAGAAGGATGAAAGATGAGCTACATCTGCACATGAAGAAAGCAAATATTTTCCAGAAGGCTAAGAAAGATATGCTGGACGGTTTAACCAAACTAAAGGTTTGACATTTAGTATGTTGGTATTGAAAGGAAGTACATTATAATGCATTATACATTATAATGTATTCAGTAAATGAAACTTTCTATACCAAAATACATTAAAGAAGCATAGCTCTTACTGTATGAACACCTAGCACAGTAAAAGAAAAAGTGGACTAAAAATGATTTTTCCTGTATTAGGATCACATTGTGATGCAACTGAAGTGTCAACTACAAGAGTCAATCGAGATCTCACTGCTGACTCCCAACAGTTCATTTCTCCCAGGTAAATAAAGGGAACTTCATTTCTTTTCACTTTAAGAAAAGTTTATTACATTAAGACAAATAAATCAAACATTAATATACCTTATCTTTGGATGTGACTAAAAGACAGAAGTGAGAGGCCACTGAATAGTGCAGTGGTTAGGCAGCGTAGATAGGCAGTGTATATTACTGCATACTTGCCATATCTATAATGTTCAGTAATACTACGCAGATTGCTGCTAGTTTACAGTACACTCTTTTAAACTGCTGCTAGTGTACAGTGTTATGTACAGTCTTGCTTTATTCATTTTTTGTCTGGCTATATTTTTGTTTATATACTGTTCTTAACTCTCACTATGTAGTTGTCGGGTGCCATGTCAAAGAATTTCATTTTGCAGGATAACACTGTGTTGTTCTGTGCATTTGACAAATACACGTTGAATCTTAAAACTTTAATCAGTAACTGCAAGACTGAGGATCAAATCCTGCTGGCATATTATCTTTGGGTCCCACGGAGGACGGAGCAATTGCACGGCACCCTCCGGGTTTGGGGGGTTAGTCATCAAATATGGTGGTCCTGTGTTGTTGCACACTATGGACTCGGCTCAGGCACCTGTTTGCAGAATCATTGTTGTTGGCCAGAGAATGCGTTATTCCGTCGCTTAGGGATTCCTGCATAAACGTCTTGGTTGAACCAACGTCATGTCGTGAAGAACATTGTTACATGAGCTTTGTCCTTTCATAAAAGGAAGAGACAATGTACAGGCACATTGGAAGTGCCCTGGAGGGGCTTTTATTAAAATAAATAGCAGTGGTAAAAGAGGAGGTGAGGGGAAAAACAAAAACAGACAGCAAACCACTCTCCAGGGGTGGCTGCATCATCTCTGGGGCAGCCTCCCGGTGATGGTGTGGGAGGAATGGATGCAAGCAGTTGTATGCTCAGCGGTCTCTCCACCCTTCTCCTTGCTGTTTTTCCTTCTTCCTCGGGTCCTGCATTGTTGGGATAGAGCAGCATTAAGGGCAACATGGTTTGGCGACATACTCCTCATTCCTTGGCATTTACAAACCCTTCTCTCCCATCATGCTCTACTGGGGCATCTTTATACTTCCCCTGGCAAGGTCCCAAGGTTGGCCCTGCTGGCTGCCTCAGGAAGGTTGCTGAACCTGCTAGTTTTCTTTAGTGGGGGCATTGATGTAACGCTGATGCAACAGACATGTTCATGCTGTACTTTCTGTTGAAATACAAATAGTTGTACAATTCTGTGCAAGTAGAAACTTATGGCTGAACCCATGTTGAAATCTAACCCTAACCTTATTTCAAAACAACAAGAATATATTTAAAATTGTACCCCTTAAAAATACTCTGAGATTAATGTTACATGATTTTGAGATTATTCATGTTAAGAGCTTTATTGTGTTATGAAATAAGAAATCCCTAAATAAAACTGGTTCTGAGATCTGGGATGTGAAGTCTTTGATGCTCAATTTCTCAGATCTACGCTTTGTAAGGCTAGAGCCTTCTAATCTCAAGGTCAATCTCATGGTAGTGGTCTATAGACCATAAAAACTGCAATCCATGTTTGGTGTTCTTTAAACAGCAGCTACAAACTCTAAATGAAAAAAATCTCCTGTAAGTGAAATTAAACCAAATTAAGTAGATTTGACCACCATCAGATTTTAAGACCTTGAACTTTGTCCTTAAAAGCTACTGCTTGTCCTGAATTGTTTCTTTAATACAGATGTCACTGAGGATCTTAACAAGATTAAGGAACTGATGGTTTGCTCTAGCGCAATACCAGTCACGACAATATTGGATCCTCACACAAAAAACACTGGATTTCAGTCTCAGACTGTCAAGGGACAGAAGAATGTGCAGGTACGTTTGTCGGGAGATAACTACCGACACACCTCTCTCATAGGAATTTCTGTCTAAGAGTATTTCATCCCATGTTCCAGACTTACCTTAAAATCCCTTTTCCCTTACAGGGGCCAAGAAGTTTAACTAGTCAACATAACCGCAGGCGTGCTTATAGGTAACTACTGATCACGTAACCTGCTTTGCAGTATTGTCATACTACCACAAATAATTTACGGAAACATTTTGTCAAGTATATTTTTATAAAAACAGCTTACAACTGTCGTCATTGCCCTACATCTCACTTGAAGGCTCCAGTGCCCAGAGGCAGGTCTTTTCCGGAGTGGTTTAACTGGACTGGTGTTTGTGATGGCTGGCAAGGGAGATGTTCGTGTCGAAATGAATCAATGGGACACTAGCGTTCTGGGCTCCATGACTCCAGCAGGACCCCTATTCAGCATCAACTGCCCTACAGTCCTTGAACTGCATCTCCCACACTGTATGTGTGATGGTAGGTGATGCATCAATTCATTCTACTGACTGTTTTTATTAGTTAAAAACAGAGATTATTTTAATCAAATAGGGATAAAATTACTGACACTACTAATGAATAATGCATTAAGTAGTAATACTTAATTTCCAGAATTTACATTTATTTGCAGTCCATAATAGCATTTTTCTTATTCTGCAGATAAGGAAGAAGCCTTATCGGCGGCTCATTTTACTGGTGGCACAATGGAGATTGTGATGCCCCTCAAGACAACTGCCTCACACGTGGTTGTAACCATCCCAAACCCTTCCCTGGTTGGCCTCGTCAGATTTGGTTTGTCTACACTCCCTGTCCAAAGCCAGGTGCTGCTGTTCCTCTGTCCACAAGGGGACACAAACCAAAAGGGGATACTGAATGTTTTTCTGTTGCCCAAGAATGTGCCAATATCTGAGGTAATATTCTACAGTTTGAAGGAATTAGTCTGTTTATTTCAAAGGTCAAACACAAATTACTAAGCAATTATGTCAACTGGCACACTGCCTTTTTGAACACTTACAAAGAATTTTAGTAAGTTAACTGTCTCGCTTGCGATGATTTTGGAGTTTTAGCAATATTTGTGTGTGCTAAAAAACAAGTAAACATTTAGTGTAAATCATACATGCTGAGTTTTATATGGATGAGTCAATGGGACACCTCCCTCCTAAGACTTGTCATGGAGCATCAGCAAAACAAAGTTAATTAAGAAATCTCCCACTAGAGCCTTTAAGATTAGATCTGGGTAATTTGTTTTTATAGGCTCATATACAATACCTTCAGAAAGTATTCACTTTCTCTACATGTTTTTGTGTTATAGACTAAATTTATAATTGATTACATTGTTTTATTTTATTTTAAAAATGCGTGTACATTTTCTGAAAATTAAGACCTGAATTATTCAGAGGCTTTCTCATGACACTTCAAATTGAGCTAGTATGAATTCAGTGACCTTTAATCATCCTTGAGTGTATCAACTTAATTAGACATGGATTAGTAATGCAGACACCTGTCTGTATAAGGTTCCACACTTCACAGTGCATGTCGGAGCAACAACCAAGCCATGAAGTCCAAGGAGCACTCACAAACCTTTGAGATTTATGTTGAGAGAAAAAAGATAATAAAAAAATGCTATAGCATTTAAAGTTCCCAGGAATACAACAGGCTCCATCACTCTGAAATTGAGGAAGTTTGGAACCACCAGCTCCTCCTAGAGCTGAATGTCCAGTCAAACTAAGTAACTGAATAACGGCCTTGGTCAGGGTGGTAACCAAGAATCTAATGGCCACTCTAATAAAGCTTTGGAGTTTCTCTGCAGAGATGGGACAACCTGTTAGAAGGACAACCATTTCTGTAGCATTCCATCAATCAGGCCTTTTTGGCCAAGTAGCTAGATTGTAGCCACTCCTGAGTAAAAGTTATATGGTATGTCACCTGAAGGACTCTGCCAAGAAGAATGTCCAAAAACACTTTTGACACAGTGCGTAAAGCTGATACATAGTTACAACAAAATACTTAAATCTGTTGTTGCAGCAAAAGGAGTCTCTACCAAATGTATGTGGGGTTGAATACCTGTGAAAGCAACATTTTTTTCCTAATAATTATTATCCAACATAAAACCAATGTCACCTCATAAAAGTTTGAGTTTCATAGTTATAAAATAAAATATCAAAGAGAACAAAATCCATATACCAATTTGTACTTCAGCAATGGGTATACAATAATTACTCAGGGGTTTAATATATTTGCCAAAGCACTGTAAAGTTGCAGGACAAATCTGATTCCCCCTCAAACTCATGCACCATTATTTTTTCTTGAAGGTGAAACATCAGCAGAAGGGGAGTGATTTAATTCAAACCAGCTCTGAATGCACTTTGAGTCCTGGAAGAAGATATAGTCTGTGCTGTGAGCTGGCAGACTGTAACATACTAAAAGTAAGCATGGACATCACAGACACAACCATATGTTATGATATTTTTGGTGATTTAGCACACAGAATACTTATTAGTATTGCCAGCTTGTGGAATTTGATACAATGTTTGATATAAAGTGTTTAATATTGCTAATTTACAAAAGGAATTTAAAAAAAATAATGGCCAACCGCAGTTTTTGTTTCAAACTGGGGCTAGATTGGGCTAATATTCTCTTTTATGATGTCTTTCAGAGCGTGCAGTTTGATAGCGACTACACATCAAAGTTACTACCTACATTTCAGGTGCCTTTGGACTGTATTTTAGATGCCAAGAACATGAAGCTGACCCTTTTAGACAGAGAGACTAATGACCAGAAAGTGTGGGAGTATGTAGTTCAACCCGGTAATGTAACGTCTCCCTCTGTACCAGCTCCCCCTTCTAGCCCGTTGCGGTTGCAGCCGTTGACGTGACCGGTCTACTAGCTGCCACCACCCCCTTTTCCATCATGCAACCCCAGACTGTTGTTGTCTAGTCATCACACATATGTACCCCATTCCATCATCATCTTGTGTATATCAGGTCCTTGTGCTTCATTTGTTCTTGTGCTTTATTGTTTCATATCGTGTGTTAAGTGTTGGACTTAACAGCCAACTGCTGTTCCATCACAACTGTTTTCAACTCACAGGATAAAATAATCTGATTAGATTTTCTTCTCAATTAAAAATTTGAAGCGCATCTATTTTTTCAATATGCAGATAGCCAGTGGCACATTAGACAATTATCTGGTACATCCAACACATACTGAGGAAAAATCTTATTTGGTAAACTCTAGTTGTTGCTGTTTACCAAAGTTTCCATTAGTTTGTTCCTGCACCTTTACTTTTTTGCATACGAAGTCTCTATCAAATTAGTGTAGTACATTATTACATTTTAGATGTTGTTTTGTCTCTCTTGTTTATTTTATTTTGCTTTATTACATTGACATTTAAAATGTTATGCTTTTTAATGAATATTCCTTTTTTAATAACTTATGATAAATATAGTAATCATGTGTTGAGGGTTTATTTTATTAATTCAAGGGTGAAAGTTTTTATGCATGCATTTAGATCTGGATGTGTTTCTTTGCAATTTACCATTCATTCAAAAGGTGGACATTTTATGTTGTAGGTCTACTGTAGATTATAATGTTATAGGTTATAACTGTTTTAACCAACTATAGGTTATAGTTTTAAAACATTCTGTTTTATGTATTTTTGGGGACATTTGAAAATCATGTACTCTTTATGGGTTTATTTGTCACTGAAGTCCTGGGGAGGTTGCACCAACATTCAATGTGACTGAAATGTATGTTTTTTCCTATAATTTTTTTGTTAGTTTTAGTTAAAACATATTGGCATGTTAAAAATTTATGTTATGGTATGTTAAAAATGTTTTTACCACTCTTACTAAATAAATTACTATAGAAATTATGGTTTTAAGTTATGGTTTTATTTTGGATGATTGTGTCCACACACTGTACACTGATGACATATTTTATAAATGGGTTGTAGCTATTTACTCTTAACAGCAGATTTAACTATGTATTAAACCTAACTAGCCCTGACCCTAACCTGTGTCCAACCCTAAATCAAGCCCTAATCCTAAACCCTTGTTCTGAACCCTACAAGTAACCTCAGCAAGCAGGACCAAATCAGTGATACAGTGAGGGAAAAAAGTATTTGATCCCCTGCTGATTTTGTACGTTTGCCCCGAGTCATTAAGGTTTCTAGGCAGACGTTTGGCAACTGAAACCTTCAGCTCCCTCCACAGATTTTCTATGGGATTAAGGTCTGGAGACTGGCTAGGCCACTCCAGGACCTTAATGATGCTTCTTCTTGGGCCACTCCTTTGTTGCCTTGGCCGTGCGTTTTGGGTCATTGTCATGCTGGAATACCCATCCACGGCCCATTTTCAATGCCCTGGCTGATGGAGCCAGGGCATTGCCTCCTTCCATCAGCCAAGATTTGACGGTACATGGCCCCGTCCATCGTCCCTTTGATGCGGTGAAGTTGTCCTGTCCCCTTAGCAGAAAAACACCCCCAAAGCATAATGTTTCCACCTCCATGTTTGACGGTGGGGATGGTGTTCTTGGGGTTATAGGCAGCATTCCTCCTCCAAACATGGCGAGTTGAGTTGATGCCAAAGAGCTTGATTTTGGTCTCATCTGATCACATCTCTTTCACCCAGTTCTCCTCTGAATCATTCAGATGTTCATTGGCTAACTTCAGACCTGCACATGTGCTTTCTTGAGCAGGGGGACCTTGCGGGCGCTGCAGGATTTCAGTCCTTCACGGCGTAGTGTGTTACCAATTGTTTTCTTGGTGACTATGGTCCCAGCTGTCTTGAGATCATTGATAAGATCCTCCTGTGTAGTTCTGGGCTGATTCCTCACCATTCTCATGATCATTGCAACTTCACGAGGTGAGATCTTGCATGGAGCCCCAGACCGAGGGAGATTGATAGTTCTTTTGGGTTTCTTCCATTTGCGAATAATCGCACAAACTGTTGTCACCTTCTCACAAAGCTGCTTGGCGATGGTCTTATAGCCCATTCCAGCCTTGTGTAGGTCTACAATCTTGTCCCTGACATCCTTGGACAGCTCTTTGGTTTTAGCCATGGTGGAGAGTTTGGAATCTGATTGATTGATTGCTTCTGTGGACAGGTGTCTTTTATACAGGTAACAAGGTGAGATTAGGAGCTCTCCCTCTAAGATTGTGCTCCTAATCTCAGATCGTTACCTGTATAAAAGACACCTGGGAGCCAGAAATCTTTTTGATTGAGAGGGGATCAAATACTTATTTCACTCATTAAAATGCAAATCAATTCATAACATTTTTTACATCCGTTTTTTCAGGATTTTTTTGTTGTTATTCTGTCTCTCAATGTTCAAATAAACCTACCATTAAAATTATAGACTGATCATTTCTTTGTCAGTGGGCAAAGGTACAAAATCAGCAAGGGATCAAATATTTTTTTCTCTCACTGTACCTATGAATAGTAAAACCAGATAAACTGATAATTTTGCATAGGTCTCTTAATTTTTTCCAGAGCTGTATATTTAAAAACCTATTCATGACCTAGATCCATTCCAAACCCCAAACATTGCCTAAATCCATTCCAAACAGCCGTAACGTAGCACTTACGATGCAGTTTATAAAGAGCGATGTACGTGATGGTTTGGGAAACAGGCGTAAGTCCGTCATAACAAAGTCCATCATGAGGTTACGTGCATCGTTAAACCGTCGTAAGTGCCACTTTATCGGGAAACCAGGCCATGCTCTCCGATAACTAGTAACAGTAGTTTTTCATACCAAACAATTAATGAGCTAATTTTTCTCATGTGGTATACTAGTGCTGTATTTATAGTCTCGGGAAGAGAAAGAAGGTTGTCCCTATAAATGCTGATTACACAGTTCAGTTGCTCTATGGCTTATCATTGTGCACAGGGTTGGTTCTAGGCATAAGCGACATAAGCGGTCACTTAGGGCCTCAAAAATTGGGGGGCCTCCTTAAGACTAGAGTTCACATAAGTTGTGCATCACAAGGGCTGTGAAATGTTTCTACTTAGAATACCCTCACATGCCAAACTAGGTATACCCAATTTCAAAGTTGTCCACAGTAGTATCACAGTAATTTAAAATATTTTATGGAAAGCAAACAAATGGGAGGACACCTTTTACAAAAAATGACCAGGTGTGTCTGTGCAGTTAGGAAAAGAGTTATGGTAGAGCTAAAATAAAAAAAAAATGAGGAAAATATTTAAAGTTTACACCGCCAATGCCAAATATGGGAGTGATACAACCAAGAGAGGATTAGTCTAATGCCTAGATTGCACTGGATTCTTCTGCGGCGCGTTCCATCTCTAATGCCGCCGTAGGAGCAGATCGCAGCTACTCTAGTCAATGCTTGTGATACCACGAGACGAGCTGCGGCGCGTTTCAATAGCTTCCTAGAAGCGGCTCTATGCTCTGCTTCGCTAAAGATAGGCACCTTGTCTATTTTTGACGGACGCCGCGTCCAAGCCGCACAGTTCAAATACAATAAGTGAGTACTATAAGTGAGTACAGAAAGTGAGTACTATAACCTAATTACCTTCCTTATAATAGGCCTACCTACTTGTAGCCTACTTGTATAGAGCCATTCAGAATGTATGCGTCTTGAAAAGCCATTACAATGTTCAGTAACATGCGTAAGCTAGCAAAGGTCACCACAGTTATTTATTTGAACTTATATTATTAGTTAATGTTATAATAATGTACAGAAACATTATTAACAATGATGTGATTTAGAACGTGATATCAGACAATGAAAACTGTTTTGAGCACTCACTTGAATATCCCCCGTTTTTTCACTTCAATCTAGAAGAGTGGTTGAATGCCCTTTATGATAGAGAGATACCTCACCTTCAGGAATTGCTCAGAAATCTCAATTATCATCACACAAGGACATCAGATTATATTTCTGGAGTGGATGGGATCCTCTCTCTGATACAGCCAGCCAGAAACAGCGACATGGTTTTGTACCTTTCAACATATTAACTGTCTTCCCCTTAACAACATACTACTTCATGTAAAAAAAAGTGTTTATAATAATGACTATATTGAGTTGGATTTCAGACAGACAGCAAAGAAGAGGTGTGCCAGGCTTTGGAACAGAGGCTTACGGACAACCTTAAATGCATTGTTCAATACATGGAAAAGCCTTATAATGCTTTCGACCAATGCCTCTCCAAAGGAGTTCAACAGTCAGAAGATTCATGCAAGAAATTAATGAATAAAGTTATAGCACCAGTAAGCTAATCAGAAGATATATAAATAAAGCCCCTTTTCCACCATCACTATAAATCTGTATAAATTGGTTAGAGAAGCTTGACAATCAAGTCACACTATACTTACGGAGGTTATATTTCCTTTGCTGTGCCCTAAAATAACTGCTTATTTTATTCTTTTTTTTAAGGTCGGGAAATTATGGCGTGGACATCATAGAGTAGTGAGGTGTTTATGCGAAAATTATGGCATTTACAAACCAAACGGGAAAAAGAACAGACGGAAGGAAATTAACCTCAATGACAGTTTAGCCTCATGCATGAGAAGTTGCATTGATGAAGAATTTACCTATTTTTTCCAGTATGTTATTTCATTAAAATAAATCCAATAATTAGGACTAAAGGTCAATCAATGTGAAATGACAAGGCACAGTCAAGTCTTGTAACCATATACTGAAACCATTTTGTTTCAGAAATAACAAATGTGGCCCAATCAGGAAAAAGATTGAAGACTTCACCCTTGAAACAAACAGCTTGGTTGAGAAGCACAAGAGTGTGTCACTGCATCTGAAATTCTTAATACAGAGGTAGGGTTTTAATAGTCAAAATTTGAATATTTTAAATAGAACCTAAAATAATGGATTACAATGATATCTTGTGCATATACGGTTTACTGGGTTATTTAGTAATTTGGGCAAACTAAACCATAAACAGTATTAAGGGGGCTTCTTGAAAGAAAAAAATATCTTAAAGGAAAAAAAGTTGACCAGCTTGACAAAAAGAAACAGATCTACTTCACTCTAACCAACTCGATCAAGGACTCTATGCATGTATCCTATATAAGTATGTATTTTACATCAAATGTATTTTTAAATTTAAAGTAACAGAAAGTAGTACCCTAGGTGCAACGGTCTAAGATACTTCCTCAAAATATAGCAGAGTCATTGCGGTGTTTGAATCCTGGTCTCAGGATACAGAAAATGCCTTGGGGTTGTCACGCCCCCGCCTCCGCGATCACGCAGAGGCGGGTCCTCGCGTCCCTGAGCCTGTCACACACCTGCACCTCCTCCACTCCCACACCTGTTCCTAATCCGCAATCACACACCTGATCCCGCGTACCTCGTTACCTGCAGTATAACCACAGAGCCCTGTCAGTCTTTCCCTGACGGATCATGGTCGTACTTCATATGCGCTTCACAGCTATCTCTGAGTCTTCGTTACGTTTGGATCTCCCATGTACCGACTTGTTGCCTGTCCCTGATTACTCTGCCTGCTCCCCGCCTGCACTTCTGCTGTCAGCCTGTGTTTCGACCTCCCGTCCGTCCCTGACTACTCTGCCTGTTACCTACCTGTGCTTTTGCTGTCCGCCCGTGCACCGACCTACCGCCTGTCCCCGACTACTCTGCCTGTCTCCGGTCAGTATATCTGCCGCCTGTTTCAGTGTCGATCCCCCATCGGATTCCGATATCCCTACCTGTCTCTTCCCCTTTGCCCTTCCTATCCGCGTTTGGGTCCCAACTCACGTCTGTGACAGTATGATCCGGCCAACCGAGGACCCAGCGGATCTGGATGCCATACGACAGGCAGTCGCGTCTCAGGGCACCAAGGTGGAACAACAACAGACCGCACTGATCAACATCATGGGCAGCCTAAGCGCCCTCTCGACCAGCCTCGCGGCTATTCAGGACCAGCTGCGAGCTCCTGCCTCGCCACCCACCACGCCCACGCCAGCACCTTCCCTGCATCACGAACCGTGGGTTCCCACCCCGGAATGGTTTGATGGAGATCTGGGGCACTGTCGTTCATTCTTGTTACAATGCAGTCTGGTCTTTGCGCAGCAACCTCGGACCTACGCCACGGATTGCTCAAAGATCGCCTACCTGATCGGGTTACTCTGCGATTCCGCCCTGGAATGGGCCTCAGCTCTGTGGGAGCGACAGGACCCGGCGACCCGGTCCTACAGCGCGTTCACAGAGGAGATTGTTTGATCATCCGGTCCGAGGAAAGGATGCCTCAGCCCGCATGTTTGCTCTGTGCCAGGGAGAACGCAGTGTGGCTGAGAACACCATTGATTCGCACTCTCGCTGCCGAGAGTGGCTGGAACGGGGAGGCTTTACAGGCTGTGTACAGCAATGGCCTTAACGACCAGTTGAAGGACGAGCTCGTCTCATACCCCGAACCTGACAGTCAGGATGGTCTTATCGCCCTAACCATCCGGATGGATAACCGTGCTCGGGAACGCAATCGGGAGAGGCGGCTGGGAGGACTCCCGTCTCCCAAGCCGGCAGCCTCCCAAAGCACGGCCCCTGAATCGGAGCGTCTGGGCCGTTTCTGGATCGACGGAACTGAACGACAGCGATGAAGGGAAAGCAACAGCTGCCTGTACTGTGGTCGTCCGGGGCATTACATCGCCACATGCCCCCAGAAGCTCTCCAAACCAGCGAGCCCCAACACAGCACCTCCCGGTTCTCGGATCCCCTTTCATGCCACCCTCTGCCATAACGGCCATCGTCTGAGGATTCAGGCCCTGATCGACTCCGGGGCGGACGACAGTTTTCTGGATGCCGTCCTGGCGTCCCAGTTGGGCCTCACTATGGAACCCCTGAAGGAGGCTATAGATGCTGTGTCCCTAGACGGCAGGCGATTGTCCAGGGTCACGTCACGGACCGAACCGGTTCAGATACAGCTCTCCGGTAACCACAACGAGACCGTCAGCCTCCTGATCACCAGTTCCCCTCACATACCGCTGATTTTGGGGCACTCTTGGCTAACCAAACACAACCCTGTCATAGATTGGATGGCGGGAAGCATTGTGAGGTGGAGCCCGGCCTGCCACGCCGACTGCCTGCGGGCGGCCGGTCCCTGAAACGTTCAGGACCTGATCACCAGCCCCCAAATACCCGACCTGTCCGGTGTGCCAGCCGTCTACCATGACATCGGAGAGGTATTCAATAAGGAGGGCGCACGGTCGCTACCACCACATAGGCCCTACGATTGTGCCATAAATCTATTGCCCGGTTCCACGTTCCCCAGAAGTCGCCTCTACAGCCTCTCCAAGCCGGAGAGGGAGGCAATGGAGAGGTACATCAGGGAATCCCTGGATTCCGGTTGCATCTGGCCGTCCTCCTCCCCTCTGGCAGCGGGTTTCTTTTTTGTAGGGAAGAAGGATGGCACTCTTCGTCCCTGTATTGATTACCGTAGCCTCAACGACATCACCATAAAGGATAAATACCCCCTCCCTCTGATGAACACCGCCTTCGACTCTCTCCAGGGAGCCACCATTTTCTCTAAACTCGATCTCTGAAATGCCTACCGCCTGGTGAGGATCAGGGAGGACCAGGATCGGGGGGACGAGTGGCTCACCGGATTTATTACGCCTATGGGACACTACGAGTACCTGGTGATGCCGTTCGGCCTTACGGACGCACCAGCAGTGTTTCAGCGCTTTGTTAACGTTGTCCTGGGGGACATGATTGGGTGCTTCATTTTCGTATACTTGGATGACATCCTTATATTCTCCCGAGATGAGTCCGAACATGTCCAGCAAGTGAGGCAGGTCCTCCGTCATTTGCTGGAGAACCGGTTATACGTAAAGGCAGAGAAATGTGAGTTTCATGACCCGACCATCTCTTTCCTTGGCTACATCGTCACCAAGGGGGAGGTGAGAATGGACCCGTCAAAGGTGGATGCAGTATTGGGGTGGCCACAGCCGGCTTCTAGGAAGGAATTACAACGGTTCCTTGGATTCGCTAACTTTTACCGTAGATTCATAGGTCCATCCCTGCCTGTTCCTGTCCCGACGTCTGACACCTGCCGAGGCAAATTATGACGTCGGTAACCACGAGCAGCTGGCCGTTAAGATCGCCCTGGAGGAGTGGCGTCACTGGCTAGAGGGAGCGGAGCAACCCTTCCTGGTTTGGACAGACCACAGGAACCTGGAGTACATACGGTCCGCCAAACGGCTCAACTCCCGCCAGGCCCGATGGGCCCTGTTCTTTGACCGTTTTCGTTTTACGCTGACCTATCGTCCTGGATCACAGAACGGTAAGCCGGAGGCACTGTCCCGCGTCTTAACCAGAGAGGGGGAGTCGTGCGCTCTGCCCGGTCCTATACTGCCCAAGGGTTGTGTGGTCGGTGCTGTCCCTTGGAAGGTCGAAGAGGCGGTTAGGACAGCCCTTCTGCACAACCCTGGACCCGGAAACGACCCTCTGGGCTGTCTGTAGGTTCCTGAATCCGTCCAGTCGGCGGTGTTGGAGTGGGCACATGCGTCCAGGCTTACGTGCCATCCTGGTCTGGCGCGGACGATGGCGTTCCTCAAACGGCGTTTTTGGTGGTCCTCCATGCGGGAGGACGAACGGCAATACATATCCGCCTGCCCCGTTTGTGCACAAAACAAGACCTCCACTTGGCCCAGCCCTGGTCTCCTATGCCCCCTGCCCATCCCTCGTTGCCCCTGGTCCCACCTGTCCCTTGATTTCATCACCGGCCTGCCCCACTCCGAAAGCAACACGGTCATTCTTACCATCGTCGACCGTTTCAGTAAGTTCGCCCGATTTCTCCCTCTTCCCAAACTCCCCTCAGCGAAGGAGATGGCGGCAACCCTGGTCAGAGAGGTATTCTGTATATTTGGCCTGCCCACCGACCTGGTTTCTGACCGGGGTCCGCAATTCATCTCGGCGGTGTGGAGATCCTTCTGTCTGGCCATCGGCGCCACCACTAGCCTCTCTTCCGGCTTCCACCCTCAGACAAACGGACAGGCTGAGAGGGCTAACCAGACCCTGGAGACCACCCTGCGATGTCTGGTCTCCGCTGTCTGGTCATCCCACTACCTGGTCCTCCCAGCTGCCCTGGGTGGAATACGCCCACAATACCCTTCGCACGTCTGCGACTGGCATATCCCCGTTTCAGTCTCTCTTCGGTTTCCAGCCCCCGTTGTTCCCATCCCAGGAGAGAGACCTTTCTGTTCCGTCAGTACAGGCGCACAGCCGCCGCTGCCACCGCACCTGGCATCGCACCAGGGCCACACTGCTCCGGTCCTCCGGGAACTACCAGACACATGCCGACCGCCGCCGCGTGCCAGCCCCATCCTATTCCGTAGGAGACAAGGTATGGCTCTCCGCCAAGGACCTGCCCCTGCGGACCGAATCCTGTAAGCTCTCTCCCCGATACATCGGACCCTTCACGGTATTATGCGTTATCAACCCCGTGGCGGTCCGGTTGAAACTGCCTCCGTCCCTCAAAGTCCACCCAACCTTCCATGTATCCTCAAACCTGTCCGGATCAGTCCACTTCTTCCTCCTCCTCCTCAGCCGCCCCCTCCTCGGACCATCGACGAGGGTCCTGCGTTCACGGTCCGTCGCATATTGGATTCGAGGCGTCGGGGTCGTGGGTACCAGTACCTGGTGGACTGGAAGGGGTATGGACCCGAGGAGCGCTGCTGGATCCCCCGTCGGCAGATTCTGGACCGGCGGCCGGGCGCCCCAGGTGGTCCGCCTGGGGGCGTCTGTCGAGGCGGGGTACTGTCATGCCTCCGCCTCCGCGATCACGCAGAGGCGGGTCCTCGCGTCCCTGAGCCTGTCACACACCTGCACCTCCTCCACTCCCACACCCGTTCCTAATCCGCAATCACACACCTGCTCCCGCTTACCTCGTTACCTGCAGTATAACCACAGAGCCCTGTCAGTCTTTCCCTGCCGGATCATGGTCGTACTTCACATACGCCTCACAGCTATCTCAGAGTCTTCGTTACTCTGCCTGCTCCCCGCCTGCACTTCTGTTGTCAGCCTGTGTTTCGACCTCCCGCCCGTCCCTGACTACTCTGCCTGTTACCTACCTGTGCTTCTGCCGTCCGCCTGTGCACCGACCTAACGCCTGTCCCCGACTACTCTGCCTGTCTCCGGTCAGTACCTCTGCCGCCTGTTTCAGTGTCGATCCCCTGTCGGATTTCGATCTCCCTACCTGTCTCTTCCCCTTTGCCCTTCCTATCCGCGTTTGGGTCCCAACTCACGTCTGTGACAGGGGTCCAGCATAGGTACAGTAAGCATTATTTATCTCGCATCACCTTGTGGTAGAATGGGCTTCTGAAATCTCAATTATGAATGCAAAAGCATTCATACCCTTTAAGCATGTGCACTAGCGAAAAAATATCTTAATTAGACAAGCAGTGTGATTAGAATCAGAAGGCCTGGTGAGATGTGCTTGGAGGAAACATCTTTTTGTTTGATTATCCCGCATCTGCTGTGGTATAGTTCCACAAGGTATGGACATAGTAACAAATTAAAAATCACAAAATTGGGGAATAATTGGGATTAAATTCAAGGACGACATATGTATTTATATGTATACATATACAAGAAATATATACATATTTTGTTGTAATTGAAAAGGAGTCAACTGAGACCTAAATCTCATTAACATTGAGCTCTGCATTCAGTTTGAGGCACACGTAATACACAACCATTTCAAAATAAAATTACAAAACACATACAAATAAACTCACATTAAGAATAACAGTTACATCTATCATTATACAGGCCATCGGGTATTTAAGCTAATATTTGGAGAACATATTTTCTTATAAATGTGGAATGTATTAATAGCATATGAATGGTTATGGAAAATATATTACTTTGTTTTAGATGCATCAATGCATACAGGAAAAGGTTCTCTGCAAAGGATGAAAGATGAGCTACATCTGCACATGAAGAAAGCAAATATTTTCCAAAAGGCCAAGAAAGATATGATGGATGGTTTAACTAAACTGAAGGTTTGAAACGTGGTATGTTGGCATTGAAAGGAAGTACAGTTTAGAAAGCAAGCAAGTTTATTTATATAGCACAGTTCATACATCGAAGCAATTCAGTGTGCTTTACAAAGAAAAATAAAATTAAAAATACAATAACATAAAAACATGTACTCAAATGAAAACATCAAAACAAATTAAAACATCCTAATAATAAAAATACAATAAGAAAACAAAGTTTTCCATAAAAATATAGGAAGCTATAAGGCTAAACAGTGTGGTTAAGTTTAAGTGCTCAGTCGTAGGCAACACTTCTCATGAAAAGAGAAGTGTTTTTAACCTGGATTTAAAAATGGATATAATATTTTCCTGTATTAGGATCACATCGTGATGCAGCTGAAGTGCAAACTAGAAGAATCAATCAGGCTGTCACTCCATACTCCCAACAGCTCGTTCCTCCCAGGTAAATAAATGTACTTGAGTTAAGTCACAGCTTGAGTTACAGTTTTTTACAGTATTTCAGTTGTATATCATGGGAAGATGAGGGTACAAATCCTGCGGAGTAGCCCTGGTATCTTATGGACGGTGTTGCACTGCCATAATTTGAGATTTAAGTAATAGAATTTGATTGCCATTCATTCTAATAACTTCCTGTGTTGGCTTTGCTGCCAGTGAGCTCAGTTAACATAAACTTAAGATGCTTTTAGCTCCCGTCATAAACACATTAACATTTCAGTAATTTACCATACGTTCTTTTGAAGAGAAACTTTAAAAAACTTCATTGTCAGATAAAGCTAGGTGGGTAGACTTCATAACATTGTAGCAAAAAGTTAAAGTTTCCTCAAGTAGTTGAGCTCACTTACACACAAACACACACTGCTGCTAATTATTGAAAAAACTCTAACCATCCCTTCCAAAACTAATGTTAATCTGCCCACCATCCAACTGCCTTACATTTACTTACTTTTCAGACCAGAACCACAGCAGATAATTAACAATACAGTTCTGAAATCTTAAGCTTAAATGTAAAAAACACACATTCAGGTTGTTGTCAGCGCACCATGCTGCCAGGCACTTAACCTCCTCCCTGTAGGCTGACTCATCATTGTCACTGATCAGGCCTACCACCGTGGTGTCGTCTGCAAACTTGACAATGGTGATCTGTGTACAAGAACGCAGTCGTGGGTGAAGAGGTGGAGGGTACAGGAGGGGGCTCAGCATGTAGCCTTGTGAAACACCAGTGTTCAGGATCAGGGTGGAGGAGGTGAAGTTGTCTAACCTGTCAGACTGGGGTCCAAAGTCCAGTTGCAGAGAGAGGGGCTGATCCCTAGGTCATGGAGTACTTTGACCAACCTAGAGGGGATGACCGTGTTGAATACAGAGCTAAAGTCAATGAATAGCATTCTTACATAGGTGTGGTCCAGGTGAGTCAGGGTGAGTCAGGGCAGAGTGTAAAGCTGTAGAGATGGCATCCTCTGTAGACCTGTTTGACCGTTAGGCAAACTGGTAGGGATCTAGGGTTGGGGGGAGGCAGGACATTAGGGGGGCCAGAACTAGTCTTTCGAAGCACTTCAAGATCGTGGGGGTGAATACGACAGGTTTCAGGCTAGACACAGTCAACTGCTTCAGTCCTGGCACAATGGTTGCGGTCTTGAAGCACGTAGGGACAAACGCCTGGGCCAGTGACAGGTTGAAAATGTCAGTAAAGACCATGGCCAGCTCCCTAACACCCCAGGACCAGCAGCCTTGCGTGCATTCACCCTTCTCAGTGCAGACAACACATCTGCAGTGGATAGGCTGAGGGGGAGGTCGTCTGAGGGGAGTTCAGCTTTAATGGTTGGCTCTTCGTTGTCCCTGTCAAAGCCGACGTAGAACCTGTTTAACTTGTCGGTGACGGAGACGTCGCTGGCTTGCCACATGTGTCTGTGTTTGGAGATGTTGTTGAAGTGCTCCTCAATCTGCAGTTTGTGGTCATTTTTTGCCATTTTGATGACCCTTTTCAGGGTGACCCCGTATAACCTGTAGGCTTCCACATTGCCAGATCTGAAAGTAGCATCCTGTGCCTTTAGCAGTGGTCGGACCTCTTTGTTCATCCACGGCATCTGGTGGGGAAGGTCTTTATTAGTATTTGGGTGGTGACATTGTTGATGCAGATGTTGATGTTATCCAGAACAGAAGAAGCAATGTCCGTATGGGACTCAAGGGTGGCTTGAGTGTCAAACAAACTCCGGTCTGTGTGTTGAATCTGGTGCTGTAGAAGTGAGTCTGACCCCTCTGGCCACACTTTGACTGTCTTTAATGAGTAGTAAAAACTCATTTAGGATTTGAGGGGTTGAAACACACTCCGGGTGTGTCGTCTGCAGTATGCTAATAGCAGACTGCAGTTCTTTCATTGCTAGTTTAGCATTAGCATCCGAGGGACTGCAATAACAACAATAAATGTAAACTCCCAAGGCAAGTAAAAAGGCCTTCACCTAATCATCAAGTACTCCAGACTGATTGAGCAGTGACTCCCGGTCAAGTTAGGTTCTGTACACCAGTGGTTCCCAACCATTTTCAGTTACTGTACCACTGAAAGAAATGTGTAGTACTCCCTCATGTTAACTTCACTAGTACGCCTATGGCGTCATGAGTGTTTTCAAGTACACCCTGTGGAGAGGCCAAGTACCCCCTGGGGTCCTAATACCCCTGGTTGGGAACCACTGCTGTACACCATGATTTGTTTACATGAATGGACAGCGCACTTCCTCTGGTCTTACCGGACTACTCTGCCATCCGATCTGCCCCTAAGACGTCACACCCCTCTATCTCAATTGCACTGTCGGTTATGTTGTTGTTAACACTAGAACAGCCAGCCCTTTTAGACCCCCAGTATCCGCTAGAACCGAACGCCGTTTGGCGTCATTAGCATACGAATTGTCCCTATTTGCATGGACATTCTCCTCTGCAGCATTACCATCCATCCAGAGCATCAGTTCATCTACTGGGTCGTTATCAAACTATATAGAATAGTCTAAAAAATAATGAATTAATGAATTTGAAGAATACAAGAATGTGTTTGTATTGAAGGTGTTATCATAGGAAAAAAAAGATTAAAGGAAAGGTTCGCTATTTTTGATCCTGGGGACTTTTTTGGGATTATCTAGCCTAATCCTGGACTGTGGAGACTTAGTTTTTGGGAATTAACAATAATATGGGAATATCACAAAATCTACCTGATAAAAACGTGTTACTGTATTCCCGTGGATGTTGTCATTAATAAGAAACCAGAAAAAAGTATATTGTCATTTGACTTTTTTTTAGATTTTATCATTTCTTTACTCAAAATGCTAGCGGCTAAGCGGCCACGACTTTTTAGGTTAAAAGTGGCTGTTTCTGTGTTGTCTGGTGATAGGAAGTTGGAAACGTCCTAGCTCTTTGAAAGCGATAATGATCGGTGAGTAACAAATACACTGCGGCTATACACCGATCAGCCATAACATTATGACAACCTGCCTAACATTGCGGAAGTCCCCCCTTTGCTTGCCAAAACAGCCCTGACCCGTTGGGGCATGGACTCCACTAGACCTCTGAAGTTGTGCTGTGGTATCTGGCCCCAAGACGTTAACAGCAGATCCTTTAAGTCCTGTAAGTTACGATGTTGGGCCTCCATGGATCAGACTTGTTTTTCCAGCACATTCCACAGATGCTCGATTGGATTGAGATCTAGGGAATTTGGAGGCCAAGTGAACACCTTGAACTCGTTGTTGTTTTCCTCACACCATTCCTGAACCATTTTTGCTTTGTGTCAGGGTGCATTACCCTGCTGAAAGAGGCAAATGCCATCAGGGAATACCGTTGCCATGAAAGGGTGCACATGATCTGCAACAATGCTTAGGTAGGTGGTATGTGTCAAAGTAAAATCCACATGAATGACAGGACCCAAGGTTTCCCAGCAGAACCTTGCCCAAAGCATCACACTGCCTCCGCCGGCTTGCCTTCTGCCCATAGTTCATCCTGGTGCCATGTGTTCTCCAGGTAAACAACGGACACACCTGGCCATCCACATGATGTAAAAGAAAACGTGATTCATCAGACCAGCCCACCTTCTTCTATTGCTTCATGGTCAAGTTCTGATGCTTGTATAAATCCTTGTAGATCTAAGGAATGCATTTTCTAAATTTTTCCTGTCG
>JACXGI010002228.1:32952-76766 GCA_016801175.1 Esox masquinongy
GCTGTCCCGGTCCAAATTCCTCCTGGTTGTGTTGCAGATCAAGACGATACCTGACGATTTCAGCTGCCACTGTGCTGACACCTCCCCCTCCTCCCTGTGTCGTCCCTGTCCTTGTCCATCTGGTCATGCTTCCGACCTGGACTAAGTTTAAATAGACTCTGGACTCAGCCCACGTGCACTTATTAATTTTTACAATTGTTGTCTTAATATGTTCACCCGGTACAGCCAGAAGAGGACTGGTCACCCCTCTGAGCCTGGGTCCTCTCTAGGTTTCTTCCTAAATTTCGGCCTTCTTTGGGAATTTTTCCTAGCCACTGAAATTCAACACTACTGTTGTTTGCTCCTTGGGGTTTTAAGGCCGGGTGTTTTGTAAAACCACTTTGTGACAACTGCTGATGTAAAAAGGGCTTTATAAATAAATTTGATTGATTGATTGATTGATGCTCACAAGCCCATTGTAGGCGCTTTCGGCAGTGGACAGGGGTCAGCATGGGCTATGCAGCCCCATACGCAACAAACTGACATGCACTGTGTGTTCTGACACCTTTCTATCAGTACCAGCATGAACTTTTTCAGCAATTTGGGCTACAGTAGCTTGTCTTTTGGATCGGACCACACGGGTTAGCCTTCGTTCCCCACGTGCATCAATGAGCCTTGGCCGGCCATGACTGCTGCCATTTCACCGCTTTTACTTCCTTGGACCACTTTTTATAGGTACTGACCATTGCAGACTGGGAACACCCCACAAGGGCTGCAGTTTTGGAGATGCTCTGACCCAGTCGTCTGGACATTACAATTTGGTCCTTGTCAAAGTCGCTCAGATCCTTACGCTTGCCGATGTTTCCTGCTTCTAACACATCAACTTTGAAGAGAGAATGTTCACTTGCTGCCTAATATATCCCACCCACTGACAAGTGCCATGATAACAAGATTAGCAGTGTTACTCACTATACCTGTCCGTGGTCATAATATTATGGCTGATAGGTGGATGTTTGGTGTTGTCTATATTTGATGTTATGAGATGTGGTAATATCTTTTAGATGGCAATAGCAACCCTGTCGTGATAATTGCATAGGCGAGTGCATCAGTTGTGGAGCTCGAATGGTTGCTTGCTCAGTCTTGTAATTGAAAACATTGCAGAATTTAGCTGTGTATTCGACTAATTAGTTGAATGTTTTATCGCGTTTCTTCCGATTTTAGTCATATATGCAAACTGCAATAGCTAACTAGACAATTAATTGTCCGGTTCAGTTCATATGTCAGACTACAGAAATGTTGTCTGGCCGCAAATGTGTTGCATTCGTGAAGCGAAGAGCTATCACTTTCACTAACTAGCCAAGATTGGATCCAGTAGTGTTGTGCTTTGCTGACGACGTCACTTGAACATCATGTCCTGCATCTGCCGACACATACTTTCAATGTCTTGAGATGTGTGTTCCTTATGCTTACTTTATGATCATGTTAGTTGTGCCTACCTCGAATGATTGCTTGCTCAATCTCACCCAAATAATCACTGTGTTTTGTTATGCAAACTTAGATGTTTGTTCTTCTTTCTATCGATCCGTCATAAAAAACAACCACAACTGTTTGCTGAATTTAGTTTACTATCTGGTTAGTCTATCTGGTTAGGCTATTATAGACATTGTGTAGTGGCAAATGGGTGCTGCGCTCGTAGAGGGAGAGGAGTAGGAAGAGGGAGAGGAGCAGGAAGAGTAAGAGGGCGATTTTATTACAAGTGTCTACAAAATGGGAGAAAACAAATTATATTTTTTCAAGGTTACATCGATCTGGTGTTCAATTAAAGAAGATTAAGTGCTGTTTAAAACAAAGTTAACTGGTTATTTTTATTTGCTCTTAGTTTCTGTGCTATATCTGTTTAAAATGTGTGAAAAAAAAACATTTTGAGCATTCTCCCTGTCAAAATAAAGGTTGAATAAATGACGTTCAAATGTAAAAAGTTTTAATTTGTAGGTAATGTAAAATGAATGGTGTTTACATTGAACTATGAACACCACACACTACAGGCAGTTAAAGCACCCAATTTGGCTCATGCAATGCTCAGGGCATACTGGTATGTGACAGGAGGAGCAGACATTTTCTACCGTCCAACCGCCTACTGATACTAACCCTAACCGCAGTTCGATTTTTCCTCATTCCCATGATGGTTATTGCTTCTCGGATTGGGGCTTGAATGTCAGTATCAGCTCTCCTCTTCTTGTATGGCATGACCAGGGCATGCCCCACCTGTCTCAGGTAGATACGGCGATGTCAGTCACGTTCTGAGAACTTTCAATCTGGGAAGTTACCCATTCAGATGATGAAGGCAACGATGGCAGCAACATCTACCATGTTCATACACAGAACCATCTGCCATCTGTTTATTTTTCTTCTGGTTGTGAACATTTTGGCTAGATGATCCACATTATCCACACCACTTTTGGTTGCATTGTATGGCGCTTTTCCACTGCATAGTACTGTCTCGACTCTACTCGCCTCGCCTCTACCCGCTTTGGGAGCTTTTCCATTGCATGGTACCAGCTCGACTCAGCTTGCCTCGGTCGGTTTTCCACTGCAGATAGTACCCTGTAACCGCCCATAGTGACATCACCGGAAAACTGCCATGACTCCACTTCCAATGCGACACACACGGGAACAACAATGGAGATATCGTACACCTAATACCGGCGAAAAGACAGCATTTGCCAACTAACGTAAACCCTGCAGTGAACAGAAAAATCTATTGAATGAACTCCATCAATTTTCTTTTAAATTGACAAGCTTTGAACGAGGCAAATCAAAAGTAAACTAAATCTGGATAACATGGTCACAGACCCTGTTTGAAAAACAGTGAAAATGTATCTATAATAGAATTATCGCCCTGCAGTATAAAAGATGACGTAACTGCAATGTTCTGTTAGATTTAAGCGTATACACCTAACATTTCAACGCCAACACATTTAAAACAACCTACATAAACCCTCCATCTCGTTTAAAATGTATAAATAATTGCTTTATTAATTGCCGGCTATAATACCACACCGACAGACTCGAGTAGCCTACTGTAGGCTACACAAGGCAGCGTTTATACTGGTAGTAGCGAGGAAGGACGCGTGAGCAGTTACTTTGTTCTTAATGCATTGCAGACTGCAAAAATAGTTAGAAAGCTTGGTAGGCTGCTTCTGTTTGGCTTGACATTACTACTGTGACCAGTGCAATATATGCCAGTTAGCCTCTAGAAAACCCAGAGGAGGAAAAAGACAAGGTCTTTTTGTAGGTTTCAAAAACAGCACGTCTTGTGGGTCTCACGGGGATAACGAATTGATTTCAACGCCAGTGCGTAGGTCCAAATCGAGAGGAGTTTGGGGGAAATACGATCACTTAAATTACGAGTCTGGTCCTATGCACTGGCACTGAAATTACCCAATTTCATTGCAAGGACTCCTGGCACAGACGCGCAGAGGCGCCATTCTTGTCTTAACCATTCTCTGACACTGGACGGCTAACACCCTTTGAGTCACTCTTGTCCAATCAGAAGTCTTCCGTGTTTTCACGTCACCTTTTGGTATTGCCTCAGCTCGTTTGGAACCTCGATGAAGCAGGTACTAAAAAAAGTATCTGGTTCCAGGTACTATCCCAACTTTTCACCAGCGGAAAAGCAAAAAAGGTTAGCCGAGTCGAGCTGGTACTATGCAGTGGAAAAGCTCCCAAAGCGGGTCGAGTCAAAGCGAGGCGAGTTGAGTCGAGCCGGTACCATGCAGTGGAAAAGCGCCAGTAGTGTAGTATGATCTCTGGTTTCTGCTTCTCGCCTTCAACCTTCATGTCATGGAGCCTGCAGGACAGCGCCAGTGAAAGCCAAACCGTGAACTTTCAATCTCTCTGTCATTGTTAGCCTTCATCAGCTCTAGGGTATGTGGTTTGTTTGCCTTAATAGTGCCAACATATCAGTCCGTCTTCTAGTTATGGCATCAGCTAACTGAATGAATGTAAAGAAATTGTCAGCTGTGACATTTCTGCCACTATTGCAACGCCCCACAAGCTTGTTGATTACACGTGCACCTTGACCTACTTCCCATTGCTGTCCAGGTTGCCTGCTAAGATATACCTCACCTTTGAGATGGCAGCTGGTCTCTGCATCACAGTTCCACAAGATCTTTATTCCATATGTCAGGCAAGGATGCAATGTACTGTCGGAATCTGCAGTTGCCTCTGAAGCCAACAAGCTGCTCATCCAAACATGTCTGTGCCTGGAATAAAGTATTTTGGGAGCTGGGTTACAAACATGGTCCATATATCTATGAAAGGGGCAAGCTTGTCGTTTGCCATTCGCTCTCCCCTTGTTACTTTGTTGTCGAACCTCATGTATCTCAATATGTGTTGGAATTTTGCTCTGGTTATAGTTGCAGTGAACACAGGTTTACAGTCAGTTTCTGACCAGAGGGAATCTACAGGCTCATGGTTATCTTTAGACACCCCTGCTATGATCAAAAGGCCAATGACTGCTTTTATTTCTGTGTCATCCACTGCTTTCCAGTGATCATTAATGTTGGTGGGATGACTCTCATTCCATTCCCTGATTCTTCATTTAGCTTTGCTGTTAGTTTCACACACTATAACATAAATCATCTCTGGGGTCAGAAAAAAATTAAGTGTTTCTTTCTCTATTTTGCACTCTGCTGCCTTTGGTATACCTGGTTGATTTGTGATGTCAGCTGCATGTCTTCACCCTGCTGGTAGAGGATTTCTTTCCTACACTCTCCCATATTTACCACAATATGGTCTGTCATTGGCATTCTCTCTAGCTCCATCTGCTTTGTTACACTCTATGCTGTGATTTTGCCCACATGCATTGCTTAGAGCTCTACCCTTACCCCTAGCCCTTCCCCTTTCTTGTCTTAAAACATCAGCAACGCCAAATCTGGCCAGTCTTGATCTGCTTGCCATTGTTGCCAAAAAAACAAACATTGATGTCATCCAAAATTATATTATGTAAGGGCATATAATGTAAGCCATGTAATCAATAGATATATTCTAGATTTAATAGAGCCACACACGTTTTGGAAATCTGAAAAACAGAGCAAACCTCATTCTTCTCCTTGCTTAACCCTTTCTCTACCCCCACTCAGCAGCCTAAAAACATTTGTGCTTTTTCCCACACTCAACATGACCTGATCATGCTCTGACTGAGTGTCAATCATATGAATGACATACTATTTTACAGTCTTATCTTGTATAATAGAACATAAACATTTAATTTCACAATCATAAAACATTTTATGAAATTATTTATAGTATTTCTGACTTTGAACATCATCTTATCTTAGGAAGAGCAGTATTTAGGGTCGTCGACAGAGCACATGAGGAAATCTGTCTGCTGCATCTGTGTTTGTCTCCATCAAAATAACTGAAAGTTCCTTTACCCCCCCCCCGATAGTTTGTGATCATTTAAATTATGACCTATGGGAAACATGAATTCAATAAATAGTTACATTTATTAAAACTGCATAGGCAGAATTGCTTTTGACTGCATTAATACGTTAATATTTTTATAAAGCACTAATTACAACAATGATGTGAAGTCATTAGGAACAAATTGATTGACAAAGTCATGAAAAATTCATGTCACATTTGTAGCTGCATGGTGCTGTGCTGTGAACACAGGTCCCATTAGAGGACGCCGGGCCCTCATGCCCCCCGTCATGGAGTAAGTTTCTGACAATTCGATCAAAAACATGCACACCAGTAGGCAGTTGGAGGTCATTTTGTTGGGCTCTGGTTGTGCTCCTCCTGTTGCTCCTCACACAAAGGAGCAGATACCAGTCCTGCTGCTGGGTTGATACCCTTCTACGGCCCTGTCCTGCTCTCGTGTAACAGCCCATCTCCCGGTATCTACTCCATGCTCTTGACACTGTACTGGGAGACACAGCAAATCTCCTTACGACGGTATGTATGCACGTGTCATCTTGGAGGAGCTGGACTACCTGTGCAACCTGAATACAGGCTACAGGGACCGCCTCATGCCGCCAGTAGTGACAAGGTCATTAGCAAAACATAAAGATTCAGTCAGGAAGGATAAGGAGAGAGCAAATGTCTGTGGCCACCACCTGCAAAACCATTCCCTTTTTAGAGGTTGTCTTTCTGTTGCTTCTCCAGTGCACCTGTTGTGACGATTATTTGCACCAAAACAGTTGACATTGATTCACAATTGCTTATGCTTCCTAACTGGATAGATTGATATCCCTGAAGTTTAACTGACTTGGTGTTGTACTGTGATGATTACGTGTTCCCTTAATTTATTTGAGCAGTGTATTTGGTTTAAATAACAGTCAACTTTTAATAAAAAGAACAATACATACAGGTCCGGAAAAAATGAAGAGACCACTGCACCTTTTTCTTTCCAAAAAAGTTGAAAAGGAAGGTTTTGAGTCCGGAACAGAAGGGTTAAAATTAAGAGACCACTGCAAAATGAACACTTCTGTTCCTCAATTAAAACCTTCCTTTTCAACTTTTTTGGAAAGGAAAGAAAAAGGTGCAGTGGTCTCTTCATTTTTTCCGGCGCTGTAGTTCTAATGAAGCGCATTTGAAGGACCAAACAATGCTTTACAACTAGTATAAAAACAAAACTAAGGTAGGAAAGAGTAATAAGAGATGCGGCACACACACACACTTTGGAGGGATGAATACCGGTATTACACAGGAAATGAAGAGAGATGGACGTATGGGAGTGAACGAAGATTTTGACAAAATTACAGCTTCAAAGTGAATTTCATGTGATCGATGACGTCCGAATTTCTTTTCAAAACAGAATGCAATACCCCACAGTGCACAAATAACCAAATACCAAATCAACATGTCTAATACCGTGGTGCTACCGTACTATTCCAGACTACTGTTCACATGATCACGGGTTTGATTCTTCCTATTGCAGGTGATACGATTTTGTTGAACACAAAATGTCAGCCTTTATTCGTCAACAAATTCCTATTATATTGAGCGCGGCCATTTCAATGGTATTCATTATTCATCCTTACCATTACTTCGAATGCAGGTGGCCTTTGAAGGCTGGTGGCTGAGAACCCCACAAAAATGCGTACCGTTGAAATCAAGCATGTCATATTACATTATGTCCAGCAGTGCACTGTGTTGGAAAGCTTCGAGCAATGAAGCGGTTTCTCTAAACGTGCCTTAATCATTCCAGAAGCCTCGGTTTCCCATCCCCACTCTCTGTCGTACACATGCACAAACAAAATGACACCCAAAACAAACTGTTAACAGGCAGCAACAACTGTCAACACAAGGTACAAAAAAAGAGCAACAAGAGGGGGAGCTGATAATGGACACCGGCTTAAATCAGGCTGGGGCAAGAGATGGTGGCTCTAGTGAACCCAGCTGTATGCACTGACGAGAAGGCAGGGCCAGGGCTCCAATCAGTGATGGGGCCGACCAATCAGCTGCTCCAGGGATCCTGAAACACACAGAAACAAGCCCACATGCGAACACACAGCAACACAGAGACTGGGGAACATAACACTGAACCCAACTGAGACAACGATGCTGCAAATTTCAATAAATAATTGAGCTTATCTCTCCCTTGACTGGGTATGCTGATTCTTTTAACCACTATACGAAACAGTTAATATCAAACAGCCCTGCCGGCTGCTTCAGCAAGATTGTTGAACCTGCTAGCTTTCGCCAATGGGGTAATTGGTGTGATGCTAATGCAACAGGCATGTTTGCGCTGCACATTCTGTTGAAATACAAATAGTTGTACACTTCTGTGCAGGTAGAAAAGTTTGACTGAACCCATGTTGAAATCTAACTCTTTCAAAACAATGAGGATCAATTTAATTTTACCCCATAAAAAAACTCAGTAATGACGCAGCATTTTGAGATTATTCCTGTAAGAGCTTAATTGGGTTCTGAGATCTGGGATGTGAAATCTTTCATCCTTAATTCTCAGAACTATGCTTTGCAAAGCTAGAACCTTCTAATCTCAAGGTCCCAATTTGGTAGTCTATAGGCCATGAAAACTGCAATCCATGTTTGGTTTTCTTTAAACAGCCTCCACATGGAAAAATCACCTGTTAGTGAAATTAAACCAATTTGCTTAATTAAGTAGATTTCGAGTGATTTCACCACCATCAAGTTTTAAATCTTGAGCTTTGCCTTTGAAAGCTACTGCTTGTCCTGAACTGTTTCTTTAATACAGATGTCACTGAGGATTATAACAAGATTAAGGAGCTGATGGTTTGCTCTAGTACAATACCAGTCACTACAATATTGGATCCTCACACTGAATTTCAGTGTCAGACTGTAAAGGGACAGACGAATGTGCAGGTACGTTTGTCGGGAGATGATTAATCTTCACATATGAATCATAGGAATTCAGGCTAAGAGTATTTCATCCCGTGTTCCAGACTTGCCTTGACATTCCTTTTCCCTTACAGGAGCCAAGAATTATAACTAGTCAACATATCCACAGGCCTACTTATAGGTAACTACTGATCAGGAAACCTGGTTTGCAACATTGTCATACTAACCACAAATAATTTATTAAAACATTTTGTTGAGTATATTTCTATTTAGAAAAGTTTACAACTGTCATAATTACCCTACATCTGCCTTGCAGGCTCCAATGCCCTGAGGCAGGTCTTTTCCAGTGTGGTTTAACTGGACTGGTGTTTGAGATGGCCGGCAAGGGAGATGTTCGTGTCAAAATGAGTCAATGGGACACCAGCGTCCTGGGCTCCATGACTCCAGCAGGACCCCTATTCAGCATCAACTGCCCTGCAGTCCTCCAACTGCATCTCCCACACTGTATGTGTGACGGTAGGTGATGCATCAGTTCATTTTTTTAACTGTTGTTATTGCTTAAAGATTATTTTATTGATATAGCAATAAAATTGCTGACACTACCAAAGAATAATGCATAAAATAGTACAACCCCGTTTCCAAAAAAGTTGGGACGCTACGTAAAGTGCAAATAAAAACAGAATGCAATTATGTGTAAATCATTTATCCCTATTTTAATTGAAAATAGTACAAGGAGAACATATCAAATGGTGAAATTGAGACATTTTATAGTTTTTGGAAAAATACTTTCCTATTTTGAATTTGAAACCAGCAGCAAGTTTCAAAAAAGTAGACCGAGGCAACAAAAGACTGGAAAAGTTGTGTAATGCTGAAAAACTGAACCTAGTGGAATATCAAAGAACTAATTAGGTCAATTCCCAACAGATCAGTAGCATGATTGGGTACTAAAATACCATTCCAAAGAGGATGGGTCTGTCAGAAGTGAGGATGGGTAGGGGTTCACCAATCTGAAAGACTGCCCGGGCAAATAGTTTAAGAATAACGTTTGTCAACATAACATTGCGAAGAGTTTGGTGATCTCATCTACAGTACATACGTGAAAGATTATGTAGACATTAAAAGATTAAGAGAATCTGGTGAAATCTCTGTATGCAAGGGACAAGCCCTAAAACCATTGTTGGATCATCATGATCTTCGGGACCTCAGACAGCACTGCATTAAAAACAGACACAAGTTCTGTTATTTTGGCTATTTTGGCATACAGTTAAATAATGAATATGGGCTTAACGTGCTGTCTCTCAGCTTTAATTTGAGGGTATTTACATCCAAATTGCAGGAAGGATTGAGGGATTACAGCACTTTAATATGTAGCCCCCTCCTTTTCAAGGGACCAAAAGTAATTGGACAATTGACTCAAAAGCTGTTTCATGGATATGTGTGGGCTATTCCTTCATTATTTCTAAATCAATTAAGCAGCTAAAAGCTCTTGAGTTGATTACAGGTGTGGCATTTGGAAGCTGTTGCTGTGAATCCATAACATGCAGTAAAAGGAGCTCTCAATGGAAGTGAAACAGGCCATCCTTAGGCTGCAAAAAAAATCCATCAGAGAGATAGCAGGAACATTAGGACTGGGCAAATCAACAGTTTGGTACATTCTGAGAAAAAAAGAATGCACTGGTGAGCTCTGCAACACAAAAAGGCTTGGACTTCCACGGAAGACAACAGTGGTGGATGATCATAGAATCCTTTCCATGGTAAAGAAAAACCCCTTCACAACATCCAGCCTAATGAAGTACAGTCTCCAGTAGGTAGGCATATCATTATCCAAGTCTACCATAAAGAGAATGAGAGCACATACAGAGGTTCCACTACAAAGAGCAAACCATTCATAAGCCTCAAGAATAAGAAAAGGCCAGATTAGAATTTTACAAAAAACATCTAAAAAAAACAAAAAACAACCCAGTTCTGGTACAGCATTTTTTGGACAGATAAAAGTATCAAACTGTACCAGAATGATGAGAAGAAAAAATTATTACCCATCATCTGTAAAAAAAAAGCATACCCCATCATCTGTAAAACACGGTGGAGGCTGTGTGATGGCATGGCCATGCATGGCTTCCAAGGGCACTGGGTCACTAGTGTTTATTGATGATGTGACAGAAGCAGTCGGATGAATACTGAAGTATATAGGGATGTATTGTCTGCTCAGATTCAGCCAAATTCAGCAAAGCTCATTGGACGGTGCTTCACTTTACAGATGGACAATGAACCAAAGCATTCTGCGAAAGGTTTTTTAAACCCAGGAGTTTTTAAGGCAAAAAAGTGGAATATTCTGCAATGGCCGAGTCAATCAATCAGTTGATCTCAATCCGATCAAGCATGCATTTCAGTTGCTGATGACAAAACTTAAGGTAGAAAGACCCACGAACAAGCAACAGCTGAAGACTGCTGCAGTAAAGGCCTGGCAAAGCATCACAAAGGAGGAAACCCAGCGTTTGGTGATGTCCATGTGTTCCAGACATCAAGCAGTCATTGCCTGCAAAAGATTGTTGACAAAGTATTAAAAATGAACATTTTATTTATTATTGTAGTAATTTGTCTAATTGCCTTTGAGACCCTGAAATAAGGAAACTGTGTATGAAAATGGCTGCAATTCCTAAATGTTTCATATGATATTTTGTTCAACCCCTTGAATTAAAGCTGAAAGTCTGCACTTCAGTTGCATCTCGGTTGTTTCATTTCAGATCCATTGTGGTGGCATACAGAGACGGAATTATGAAAATTGTGTCAGTGTCCAAATATTTCCGGACCTAACTGTATTTAAACAAGATCCTGAACTTCCGCTACCTTCTGAGCACATTTAAGATGGACTAAGGCGAAGTAAAAAACTGTCCTGTGATCCGACTAATCAAAATGCAAGTATTTTTTGGGGAAATCATAGACGCCGCGTCCTTTGGACTAAAGAGGAGAGGGAACATCCAACTTGTTATCAGCGCACAGTGCAAAAGCCAGCTTCTGAGATGGTATGGGGGTGCATTAGTGCACATGGCATGGGTGACTTGCACATCTGTGAAGGCACCATTATTGCTGAACAATAAATACAGGTTTTGGAGCAACATATGCTGCCACCCAGACATGACATGTTTTTCAGGGGAGGCCTTGCTTTTTTCAGTAAGACAATGCCCAAACACATTCTGCATGTATCACAACAGCATGGCTCCGTAGTTAGAGTCCGGGTGCTGAACTGGCCTGCCTGCAGTCCAGACCTCTCCCCTATTGAAAACATTTAGCACATTAAGAAACTAAAAATACAACAAAGGAGACCCCAAACTGTATTTGTTTTTCAAAAACAATAACATTTCTCACTTGTAACATTTGAGATTTTGTCTTTGTACTACTTTCAGTTTAATATATGGATAAATTATTTGCACATCATTGCATTCTGATTGCATTTTACGCAGCAAACTTTTTGAAAATAAATATGATTTCAAGAATTTATTTATTTACAGTAAAACTAAAATCACTAAAGTTTTTCTTATTCTGCAGATGAAGTCTTATCAGTGGCTCATTTTACTGGTGGCATAATGGAGAATGTGAAGCCACTCAGGTCAACTGCCTCCCACGTGGTTGTAAACATCCCAAACCCTTCCCTGGTTGGCCTCATCAGATTTGGTTTGTCTACACTCCCTGTCCAAAGCCAGGTGCTGCTGTTCCTCTGTCCACAAGGGAACACAAATCAAAGCGGGATGCTGAACGTTTTTCTGTTGCCCAAGAATGTGCCGACCTGTGAGGTATTATTCTATAGTTGAAAGGAATTAATTTGTTTACATCAAAGGTCAAATGCATATTACTTAGCAATTATGTCATCTGGCGCACTACCTTTTTGATCTCTTACAGAGAATTTTTGTAATTTACCTCTGTTGTCATGATTTTGGAGTTTCTGCAATATTTGTGTGTCCAAAAAAGCAAGTAAACATTTAGTGTAAACCAAGAATCCAGAGGTTTGCAAGGATGAGTCTATGGGACACCTCCCTCCTAGGTTACATAACACAAGCAGGACACCTACTCTCACTGTTCTGCAGCCTGGGGTGCAATTATAATCAGGCAAAAGAGACAACTGCCTCAGGCTTCACGTTATTAGGGACTCTGTACACTTGGTCTAATTAATAACTATTATAACAATTTTCAAAACAACATTTCTCCAATCGACACCCACAAATGCTCCGATTGAGTTCCCTCGCCAACAAAAACAATGAACCACAAACATAGGCTGCTCAGGTCCATCCTCTTTTTTTGTGTGGCTTTAGTACAGGTGGTGATGTGAATTATTCTTCAAATTTATTGCAAATGAAAAACAGATTTGTTTTCAGACGTTTTAACATGACACTTCAAATTGAGCTTGTATGCATTCAGTGACCTTTTATCATCCTTGAAGTATACAACTTGATTGGTGTACACCTGTGGCAGATTTACTTGATTAGACATGGATTAATAATGCAGACACCTGTCTGTATAAAGTTCCACACTTCACAGTGCATGTCAGAGGAAAAACCAAGCCATCAATCAGGCCTTTATGGCCTAATAGCTAGGTGGTAGCCAATCCTGAGTAAAGGTGATAAGGTATGCCGCCTGAAGGACTGAGAGCATGAGTAAAAATATTATCTGGTATAATAAGACTAAAATTAAACTTTTAGGCATCCCTGGCAAGTTCTATGCTTATTTTTGGCTCATGCCATCCCACTGTAAACTATGGTGGTGGGAGCATCATTCTATGCAGATGCTTCTCTGCGGCAGGGACAGGGGGACCGGTGAAGATGGAGGGGAAGATTGAATAGAGCAAAATACAGAAAAGTCCTTGAACAAAACTTGAGCGCACAGGATCTCATACTGGTAAAGAATTATCTTTCAGAACGACAAAATAAAGCTGGAGGGGCTTTTTAGTGGCTTTTAGTGGCCCAGCCAAAACTTATTAAACATCTGTGAAGAGACCTAAAGATTACAATTCACCACCGCTCACCATCCAATCAGACAAAGCTGGCGAGGATCTACAAGCAAGAATGTGAATGAACGGCACAAATCCAGGAGTGCAAAGCTGAAAGTCATACCCAAGAAGACTAAAAGCTGTGAACACTGACAAAGGCGTTTCTAGAATGTACTGAATACAGGGTCCGTTATGTACATGAGAGATTTCAGTATTTTATTTTTTATGTAATGGGCACAAATTTCCCCAAAACATATTTGGGTATTGCGTGTAGATTGATAATAGATTGATCTATAAGATATAACACAAAATGTGGAGACAAAAAAGGCACTGCACTGTATTTCGTGCTTTGCATAAGTGTGACGGTTGCGCCCCATGGCGCTGCATACCCGCTCCCTCTCCGGCGCTCCACCTCACTGGTGTACTAACTGCTAGAGGAGATGATGGCAGCAGCGCACCCCACAGACACACCTGCTCCTCATCACTGATTATGTTCGTTATTGAATTTCCTTGTTCTCGACTGCAAAAAAATTTTTTGTGTCTTGTTTGTGATGAGACTGTGTGGTGCCGACCATTGCTATGAAAAGATGAAGTTCTGAAACGTTGATCTCCGTGTTCTTATCGTTTTATTTTCATTTTTGCCTAACTTTTACGTACACGCTACTCTCGCACCTCAGAATAATCCATCACTCCCAAGGCATTTTTTTTTTACAATTTTTTGATCCGGATCGTTTGCTTTCGGTTTCTTTTTGTTTTCCCTGCATCGTCCATATCGAGATGAGCCAGATCGGATGCGAGGAGGGGTTTTGATCCCCAGGTCGTGCGTCGGAGCTAGAGTATAGACTCTGCGCCATGGAGGGACAGATCACCATACTGATTACAGCGTTCGACGAGACATGGCAGCACGGTCGGGGGGGAGAGCCCTATTGAGCCAGCCGGTGCTGCTGTGTCTCCCCTTGTCGACTTAGTGGAGTCTAGCCACACCCTGGTGAGAGAACTGCGGAGAGCCTTACCTGATTCATATGATGGTCATGGCCACAGAGTACGCGCTGTTGTTCTGGACAGTGGAGGCGTCCAGAGGCTGGAATGAGCCGGCTCTTCAGACCGCTTTCCACAGTGGACTGAAGTCTGAGGTTCAGATGGAGCTGACGTGCGTGAGTCTATGCCGCTAGACACCTACATCGCCAGGGCCATTGTCATCGACGGGCAGCTCCGTGACCTTGACCGTTTGGCGCACCGTGCCCATTCCTCCCTCTCAGGTGGAGCTGGAACCTGAGCCCATGGAGCTGGGAATCACAAGGCTCTCCACAGAAGGAGAGAGATAAATGGAGTCGACAGGGCCTGTGCCCGTTCTGTGGTGAGAAGGGGCACTCCCAGAGGGGGTGTGCCTTGGCCCAGGTGCAGGGCAGAAAAGGGGTAAGTAGCCAGACATTGTAGCTGCGTACTGTAGGTGCCTTGCGCGTTAATAACATCTCAAGCCCTTTGTGGTGTCAGATTTTTCTGTCTGGTGGCTTTCCTTCTCATGCTTTCACAGCTCTGATTGACTCCAGGGCTGCGAGGAGCTTCATTGACCATTCACTGGTATCTGCTCTCAGGTTGCCATTGCGCCGTTTGAGGTCCTGGCTGCCCATCCAGGCTTTGGATGGCCGTCCCGTGGGTTCCGGTTCCATTACCCACGTGACCCGCCCACTTACTCTCACCATTAATAGCTGCCATCGAGAGAGACTGGGGCTTCGGCCATGTAAAGACTACCTGAATAACATCATCAAATTCAGCTACGCGATGCCCTTTGTCCCTTCAGCCATCGAGGAGCTGAGGGGTGCCCGCTACTTCAAGAATCTGGACCTCCGGAGTGCGTATAACCTGGTGTGTATCCGGGAGGGAGACGACTTGAAGGCAGCCTTCAACACGGCGTCGGTCCACTATGAGTACTTGGTCATGCCATACGGGCTGGCCAATGCCCCCGCCGTGTTCCATTCGTTCCTCAGTGAGGTGTTCCAGGAAATGTTGGGGAGGTATGTGGTGGTATACTTCAAGGATATCTTGGTCTACTTCCTGACATACCCTGAACATGTGGCCTATTTCCATGCTGTTCTCCAACGTCTGCTTGACCATAAGCTTTATGTCAAGGGTGAGAAGTGCTCCTTCCACCAGTCCGCTGTCTCCTTCCTGTAGTACCACATCGCTCCGGAGGGAGTGAAGATGGAGGAGCTGAAGGTGGAGGCAGTGAGGTCATGGCCAGTCCCAAAGACCATCAAGGAACTGCAGAGCTTCATCAGATTTCATCAGAACTTCACGGTCGAAGTGGACATATCTGAGTTCCCCAGTACACGGTGAACGACATCACGTACAAGCTCCAACATACCTACCACCATACACAACATCTCTCCCACTTTCCATGTCTCTCTCCCTAAGCCGGTGGTTCCTGGTCCACTTGGGGGACTCGGTCCTGCTGTGGCGCCTCTGTTGGAATTAGCTGGGGGTCCGGTGTAGAAAGTGGAGTCTATCCTGGACTCCCAGCTACGGCGGGGCCGGATCCAGTATCTGATGGACTGGGTGGGTTATGATCCCGAGGAGCGCAGCTGGGTTCGGGCAATGGACATCTGCGACCCCTCTCTGACAGCAGAATTGTGTGGTGCAAACCTAACAATGCCCATGCCTCAAGACACACCATCCCTACAATGAAGTGTGGTGGTGCCAGCTTCATTGTGTGGGGATGCGTGGGGATGCTTCTCACCATCAGAGACAAGGCGCATTTTATAAAATAGTGCAAGAGAACTTCGGTCTACTACATTTTTTTTTTTCTGCTAAACAATTATTCCATGCCCAAGCCCAAAGCAACATTGGAGTGGCTTAGGTACAAAAAGGCGAATGTCCTACAGCGGCCCAGTTAAAGTCTTGATCTCAATCCCATTGAGAATCTGTGGCACTTGGTCCACAAGCATGCTCCAAATAACTAGAACAACCTGGAGCAAATCTGCCAGGAAGAATGGCCAAAAACACTCCCGACACTGTGTGCATATGTAGTTACAACCCCGTTTCCCCGTTTAGGCTAATTGGCATTGGCAACATGTCAGTAACATCATAGGGTATAAAAAGAGCATCCCAGATAGAATGAGTCTTTCAGAAGTAAAGATGTGGGGGGATTTGCCACTTTGTTCAAAGACTGCGAGGCAAATAGTGCAACAATTTAAGAATAATGTTTCTCAATGTAAAATTGCAAATAGTTTGGGGATCTCACAATTTTTTCTTACAATTATTACCCATCGTAAAACCAATGTCACCTCATGATAATTAAGTTTGATTAATTATAAAACAGAACAAAATGTAAATGCGCCAATTTGTGATTCAGTAATATGTATAAAATAATTACTCAGGGGTTTCATATTTAGCCAGGGCACTGTAAAGTTGCGGGACAAATCTGATTCCCCAAAACTCATGCACCTATATTTTCCTTGAAGGTGGAACATCAACAGAAGGGGAATACTTTCATTCAAACCAGTTCTGAATGCACTTTGAGTCCTGGAAGAAAATATGGTCTCTGTTGTGAGCTGGTGGACTATAACATACATCTAAAAGTAAGCATGGACATCACAGACACAACCATACATTCTTATATTTGTGGTGATTTGGCTTACAGAATATTTGTTAGTATTAATTGGTCTGTAGAATTTGATATGATTTTTGATATGCATGTGTTTAATATCGCTAAGTTACAACTACTGTATTTGTTTTAATCTGGGGCTGTCTAGGTTGGGCTAACATTCTCTTATGTTGTGTTTCAGAGCAGGACGTTTGATGGTGACTTCAGCCCAAACTTTCTACCCACATTTCAGGTGTATTTGGAATGTATTTCAGATGCCAAGAACATGAACCTGACCCTTTTAGACAGAGAGACTAATGACCAGAAAGTGTGGGAGTGTGTGGTTCAAACCGGTTAGTAAAATGCCAGCTTTTTTTTACTAATGTTGCCCCTATATTTTGAAACATGTAGGGGAAACTCGCATGATAAATTAATCTGATTAGATTTTCTTCTCAATTTTTTTTTTTTTAAATTACATCTAATTTTATAATATGCAGATAGACAGTGGCACATTGTACCGTTTTCTGGTCTAGCCATCACATCCTGAGGTAAAATCTTATACGATAAACTCTAGTTGTTGCTATTTACCCAAGTTTGCATTAGTTTGTTCCTGTACCTTTACTTTTTTGGATACAAAGTCTCTATAAAATCAAATTAGTACATTATAATACATTTTAGATGTTTTGTTTCTCTTGTTTATTTCGTTGTCCTTTATTACACTGTTATTTACAAAATTGTTATGCCATTAAATGAATATTCCTTTTTTAATAACTTTTTTCATGTAGTAATCAGGGTTTGAGGGTTTGTTGAGTGAATATTAATTCAATATATGCCCACTTGGAATTTGATGCCAGCAGCACGTTTCAAATAACCTGGTGCAACATCTCTCGACTAATTAGGTTAATTGGCAACAGGTCAGTAACATGATTGGGTATAAAAAGAGCATCCCAGAGAGGATGAATCTTTCAGAAGTAAAGACTGGGAAGGGTTCACCACTCTGTGAAGGACTGTGCAGCCAAATAGTGCCACAATTAAAGAATACAACTTTATGTTAATATCTCAACATAAAATTGCAAAGTGTTTGGAGATCACAATCTACGGTACATAAAATAATTAATCGATTTAGAGTATCCGGAGAAATCTATGTACGCAAGTAATGACTGTGATCTTTGGGCCCTCAGGCCGGACTGCTTTAAAAACAGACACGATTTGGTAGTGGAAATCAATGCATGGGCTGAGGAACACTTCCGAAAACCATGATCTTTAAACACTGTTTGTTGCTGCTACCACAAATGCAAGTTAAAATGACCATGCAAATAAGAAACCAGATACAAACAAGAACCAAAAACGCTGCTGCGTGCTCTAGGCCTGAGCTCATTTAAGATGGACTGAGGTGGAAAGTGGAAAACGTGGTCTGACTAATCAAAATTTGAAATTATTTTTGGGAATCATAGATGCCTCGTCCTTTGGGTTGAAAAGGAAAGGGATCTTCCGGTTTATCACAGCACATTTCAAAAGCCAACATCCCTGATGGTAAGGGGGTGCATTAGTGCACATGGTATGGGTGACTTGCACATCTGTGAAGGTACCATTAATGCTGAACAATATATACAGGTTTTGGACCAACATATGCTGCCATCCAGACAATGTCTTTTTTAGGGAAGGCCTTTCTTGTGTCAGCAAGACAATGCCAAATCACATTCTGCACATATTACAACAGCATAGCTCGGGGTGCTAAACTGGCCTGCCTGCAGTCCAGACCTGTCAGCCATTGAAAAGCACATTATGAAACGAAAAATATGACAGAGGAGACCCTGAACTGTTGAGCAGCTGAAATCCTATATCAAGCAAGAATGTGAAAACATCTCGCTTTCAAAACTACAGCAATTGGTCTCCTGATTTCCCAAACACTTAGTGTTGTTAAAAGAGCCGATGCCACCCGTTAATAAACATGCCCCGGTCACAATTTGTTTGAAACGTGTTGCTGGCATCATATTCAAAATGGGCACACGTTTTTCCGAAAACAATAACGTTGTTCTGGTTTAACATTTGATATGTTATCTTTGTACTATTTTCAATTAAATATAGCGATAAATGATTGGCACATCATTGTATTCTGTTTTAATTTGCATTTTACACATCATCCTAACTTTTTTGGAAACTGGTTACACTATTATTTTTAGTTTAAATTAAAAAGCATGGCATATTAAATATGTATCTTATTGTAAGTTAAAAAATCTGAAGAACAAAATTCCCCTGCAAAAGGCCGTATGTATGAAGTTATATTCCTACTTTTATTAAATAAATTACTATAGAAATTAAGGTTTTTAGTCATTATTTTATTTTGGTTGATTCTGGCCACTCACTGTACTTACACTAATGAGATATTTGGTTTCCATTTCATGTTTTCCCATGTTGTTTTCCAAATTCAACCAACCAATAAAGCAAGTCATTTCATGTTCCTGAATGGCTGCGATCGGATGTTATGTATGGGCTGCAGCACTTCTTTTGGATTACCCAAAGTACAGTAGTTCAGTCCTGTTTGTTGCGTCATTTGTGAAGTATTGTTTTCCCATTCTACTAAGCCTTTCTTTTCTAGTCGATTCCAGTGTTAACCAGTGTACCAAGCCGTTGTCTGTCGGTTTGTATTTTGACTTTGATTCTGCTCTAGTCCTTCTGTACCTCTGCATGATCTGACCAGCCTGTGTACCGACCTTTTTCTTGCCCTGTTTTTCTGCATTGTTGGATTCTGGATTTGGGTTGGTATTAAAACCCTCCTAGGTCTGAGGTGATTTCAGACAGATTTCACAACTTGGACATTTTAGGTTCTACATTCATTTCTGTAACAGGTATGATGAAGTATTGTATATCCAGGTAATCACAACCCCCTCAGCTACAATAATAACACATAAAAACAGACTTCTGGGACACAATTTAGAAAATTCATGTGTTTGAAAGGCAAAAAGGATCGTCTCCAAACAAGTTAAACTAAAGCCGCGTTTCCACTGCGGTAACTTTACCCAGGAACTAGAAACCTTTCGAGGAACTCACTGCGTTTCCACCACAGGGACCAGGGTCTAAATTAAGTTCTGGGGACTTTATTTTACAACAAAATAAGTCCCTGCTTGGGGGGTAGTACTTTCCCAAAGTACCAGAACTTTTGGAGGGTCGGGCTTGGAGGCAAACGGTGAGGAGACACAGCCCACGGATAAATTGCCTTGAGCATTCGTACAAAAGTTTTTGTTACAGGTTTAGAGTAAATATCAGGAGACATTTAATATACTCATTATTTTGTGGTAACCATAAAAGTTGCTACCTTGGTTGGGAATTAATGTCCTAGCTATATATTTACATATATTGTGGGGCGCATAATCTGTTGCATGCTGTCAATCATCATAATTCATGTTGTTAGGATGTTGTTTCAAGTGTGTTTTTGTTTTTAATAATGAATCCTTAGGCTTTTTTCCTTAGGCTGAACATACATACATTTAAACTATTCAAGCAGCCAAAATCAATCATACACACTTACATGATATATGTGCCTTCTACTCCTGTCTCCAACAATTCATTATTTGTGTAAAATAATATTGTTTAATAATATTGAGTAAAATAAACTCTACCAACTGTGATTACCCAGATATTGCCTTGCATATTTGTATTTTTCACCAACATTTTCGGTGATAAATAGTTGTGGAACCAAATGTGTGTGTAGTGGCTATTTGTGTAAATCTGAAAACAGAAGCACTCCCACACACTGTCTTGCTTACTGCTGAAATATTTATTAAATCACAACAGATAAAGAACAAAAAATGTTTATGCGCGATGGTGTAAATCCATCTCAGTCATATCACGGTCAATCTCCACAATAGCTTGTAAAATCCAGTAAATCACAATCAACAGCAACACAACTTGAATCTCCTCCAAGGTTATTGTGCATACGTCAGAGTAAGAACATACGTCAGCAGACTAATTTGCCTAATCTTTACAGGTCTTTAGACCGCGGTGGAAATGCACACACAACAATGAGCTGAAGGAACCTTTTAGTTCCTTGAAAAATTGTTCCTGGGACTAAAAGTTCCGGGAGCTATTGGGGAAACGTGGCTTAACTGTGGGCCATGTTGACTTGATTAGCTTTGCTTCAACTTTTATCTTGTTACATTTATCTTATTACATCACATAATATTTTAATTAGTGAGCTAGCTTGCTGCACTCCATGAAAACTCAATGTAGCCACTTCCTTGTCCCTGCCTACCTACCACAAATATGCTTGTCATTCCACTGAACAAAGGCAACCGAAACTTTCAGACTTTTAAACATTTCATGCAAATGGAAACAGAAAATAACAGTAAAACATGAGTAGTCGGACAATGATCATTCTTGTTTAATGTAGGATAAAAAACATGCTAAAAATAACATTCTAGTTCAAATTAATAAGGGTAGCAAATATTTTTGGTACGACTTGTACAACATAATTAACTTTTTTCCGTGTGCATATATACAACAATGTCTCAAAAGGCTGCTAGTCAACAATTAAGTACAGATGTCAGTTGATTATGTATCAGTCCCTGATCTGTAGATATATGGACAAGAGTATGGACATTGGTTCAGAAACACATTTACAAGTATTAAATTTGCGCCATTCAATGCTTGCCATCTGGTCTCGCTTTTTCTTAAGCAATTCTCAACATCCAGTAAACATTTACCTGACACAAATGATACATAACATGTACAAAATGTAAACATATTGGATAATTCATCCATTAATGGGACAGACATTAAAATAGCAAAGAACAGCACTATTAATCCAACAAATGTAATTTCACTACTTTGTTGGTTTGTCTGTCATTACACCTGGTTCATATGAACAGTTGGAGATACTTTGATATCCCACCTTGTATGTCCGGTCTTCTGAGAAAATAAATAGGCTTGTTTGTGTGACATCAGAATGTCCCACTAGATTAAGACACCATTCAAAATTGCACCTTCACAGACTTCCTAAAACACATCTTTTTCATTACAATACATTAGTCTACACACTAGGCAAGGTTTAACAAGAGCACCAAAAAACATATTACACTGAACAGGATAAGAGGGCTATTTTTGAGTTAAGCCATAACATACAAGGTGGTGTGGTCAGGGGCGTAGTATAGCTGTCACTCCCAGGGTGTGATGCTCACAATGCTCAACTAGTCAAATGAGCCAGTCAGACAGTGGACAATCCGACAGAAGTTCAGATCTACTAAGCAATTAGCAAGCAGCACACAGCAGTTCTAATAGGAAGGTCACTGCACCTTTCTGCAACCCTTGTGTGCCTGGGGTTACACACCCTTGTGTGAACAGACAATAGCGTGGGTGGCTGTAGTCTTTGATGATGTTCCATGATTTCCCTAAGGCATTGTGTGTGGTAGATGCCTTGCACGGAGGGGAGATGGCGCTCCGCAGACTTCACAACCCTCTGGAGGGCCTTGCGATCAGCAGCTAGCAGCTGCCGTACCAGGCAGTAATGCAGCCTAAGAGGATGCTCTCAATGGTGCAGCTGTAGAAGTTGGTGAGAGTTTTTGCAGACATGGCAAACCTCTTGAGTCTCCTCAGGAGACTTAAGGATGAAGTTGGACCTGTAGACACGCAGTGTAGACACGCAGTCATGCATGAACAGGGAGTACAGGAGGGGACTGTGTACGTAGCCTTGGGGGTCTCTGGAACTCAGGGTCAGTGCAGAGGAGGTGAGGTTGCCCATGCTCACCACCTGGGGTCTGCTTTTCAGAAACTCTAGGATCCAGTTGCAATGGGAGGTATTATTTCTCAGAGTCCTGAGCTTAGGAACAAGGAACAGGAAAAGGAACAGAGATGTGAAGCATGCTTAAAGATTTGTCATGACAACATTTATGGATTTAGGTTGTACTGATGTCAGTGCTAAATTACTAGTATGTCTGCTACGCACAGATTTACATTGGTGGGATATTCTATGTACAGTACCAGTCAAAAGTTTGGAGGCACTTACCCATTCAGGTGGGTGGAGAAGATAAGACGAAAAGAGCTATTAAACTATTTTGAAAAAAACTATTTGATTACATCAGTTTTCATATGCTCTTATGTAAAAACAGAGATTATATTGTGCTCTAATTATGTAAAGTGACAATACAGATGCAAAAAAGGAGATCCACTGCATTTTGCAGATACTATGATGTTAGCTATAGCTCTAGCTATAGCTATAATGTCAGTGCCACTTTATATACACTTTGGGAAAAAAAGCTCTTCAACCAGGCCAACCCCCTTTGAGGTGTTAGTACATTAGTCTGTGCTGGAAACACTGTATGACATACTGGTTAACAGGGAGCATAATGTGTTGCAATATACAGACTTTCAAGAGTGATCTCTCTTCAATTACAGAGAAATTATTGCTCCAAGAAGGCCATAATTATATTAATTATATTGCCGGAGAGTGAGTTTCTTTGAAAAGAAGGCACAGAGATGGAGCTTAGGTGGGGTGCCCATCCACTGGGAAAGGACGGCTCCTACTCCCACCTCTGAGGCGTCAACTTCAGGACGAATGGGAGAGAAAGATCAGGTTGACACAGGATGGGGACCAACGTGAAGAGGCTCTTGAGAGTTTCGAATGCCGTATGGGCTGAGTCAGACCAGTGTAACGTCATTGTTTTTTGACTGGTGAGAGTGGTGAGTGGGGTTGCAGTGGAGCTGTAGTTCCAGATGAATCGCCTGTAGAAGTTTGCAAAGCCAAAAAAACGTTGTAGCTCTTTTACTGACTTCAGTAGAGGCCAATGGACCACTGCAGTAACCTTGCTAACCCCTCCAGGGGTCAGAACAAAGCCCAGGACGTCCACTGCCAACAGGGGTGGAGTACCCGGTGGCAGAATGTGAACCGGTAAAACCGGTTCTAGCTCCATGCATTCGGGCTCCACTGCCGACGGTAGGGGTGTTGTGCCCATTGACAGGGTCTGGTCCGGTTGGGATGGTACCGGGGCCTGTTATGACATCATCGGGGGCGGTACTCTACCTTGGAACCAAGTGCCCAGCCCTCCGGCCCTCGCTGCCAGTGCTGGCTCCTTGTGGCCAGGTTTCGATGCCCCTTTCTGATACAACCTTAGTACCGGTCCCGTGCGGCCAAAGTCCCACAACCACACGACCCACCGAGGGGTAGGACAACGAGCCTCTGCCACCACTGCCTCCAGAGTGGCTCGACTGGGGGCTCCTATTTCCACCCCCAGAGGGACGGGATGACAAGCCGCTGCCACCACCGCCTTACCCAGCTCCGGTGCCCCTCCTGCCTCGGGGGCGGAGCCTCCCTCTGCTCCAACGCCCTGTCCTGCTCCAACACCCCGTCCTGCTCCGGGGGCGGAGCCTCCCTCAGCTCTGGCACCCCATCCTGCTTCGGGGGCGGAGCCTCCTCCCTTGGCTCCGGTGTCCCGTCTTGCTCTGGGGGCGGAGCCTCAACCTGTCCCGACGCCACGTCCTATTCTGGGAGTGGAGCCTCCACCAGTCCCGGCGCCATGTCCTTCTCCGGGGGCGGAGCCTTCGCCTGTCCTGGTACGGTCCCACCGCCCCTCCCTCCTTTGGTTGTCCTGGGTCTTGCGGTCGGGATCCCGCACCTTGAGTGGTTACTATCAGGTCCTGGCTGGGGGTCTCTAGGCATCTCTATGAACCTGGGGGTCACAGTCAGGGCCTGACCGCAGAGATACCTCTAGGCATCTGCCGTTTGCATTGTCCCTAATTAGAGGAAGCTGCCCTGCATTGCCTCTAATTCGGGACCCTATTTAAGTTACCCTGGTTTTCCTTTTGGTTTGTTGGTCATGGTTTGTGTTATGTGCTTTAGTTCACGTTTGTTGCTCTTTATTATTTTGTAAGCAGCCCAAAGTGAGCTATATAAATAATAAAGGAATGTTTGATTATCACCCTGCTCCACGCGTCCTGCATATCTACAACCGTGACAGGTGTTATACTGTGATGAGTACGTGTTCCCTTAATGTTTTTGAGCAGTGTATATGCTCACTTTGAATTTGATGCCAACAACACGTTTCAAAGAAGTTGAGACAGAGGCAACAAAAGACTGGAAAAGTTATGTAATGCTAAAAAACTAAACCTGGTGGAATATCACACATCTAATTAGATCAATTGGCAACAGCTCAGTAACATGATTGGGTATTAAAAGATCATTCCAGAGAGGATGGGGTCTGTCAGATGTGAGGATGGGGAGGGGTTCACCACTCTATGAAAGACTGTGTGGGCAAATAGTGCAACAATTTAATAACGATTCTCAATGTAAACTTGCAAAGAGTTTTGGGATCTCACTTCATGGGCTCAGGAAGACTTCCAAAAACCATTGTCTGTGAACATAGTATGTTGCTGCATCCACAAATGCAAGTTAAAAGTCTACCATACAAAGGAGAAACCATACACAGCTCCGGAAAAAATTAAGAGACCACTGCACCTTTTTCTTTCCTTTCCAAAAAAGTTGAAAAGGAAAGTTTTGAGTGAGGAACAGAAGCGTTCAATTTGCAGGGGTCTCTTAATTTTAATCCTTCTGTTCCTCACTCAAAACCTTTTCGACTTTTTTGGAAAGGAAAGAAAAAGGTGCAGTGGTCTCTTAATTTTTTATAAACAATATCTAGAACAGCCACTGCCAACTCTGGACCCGAGCCCATTTTAGATGGACTGAGGGGAAGTGGAATACTGTCCTGTGGTCTGACAAATTAAAATGTGAAATTATTTTTGGGAATCATGGACGTTTTTATTAGCGCACAGTTCAAAAGCCAGCATCCGTGATGGTATGGGGGTGCATTAGTGCACAAGGCATGGGTGACTTGCACATCTGTGAAGGCACCATTGATGCTGAACAATATAAACGGGGTTAGAAGCAACATATGCTGCCATAGAGACAAAGTCTTTTTCAGGGAAGGCCTTGCATATTTCAGCAAGACAATGCCAAACCACATTCTGCACGTATCACTACAGAACGGCTCCTTAGTAAGAGAGTTCGGGTGCTAAACTGGCCTGTCTGCAGTCCAGACCTGTCCACTATTGAAAACATTTGGCAATCCTATATCAAGCAAGAATGGGAATACATTTCATTTTCAAAACTACTGCAACTCGTCTCCTCAGTTCCCAAATGCTTACAGAGTATTGATAGAAGAAGAGGTGATGCAACACAGTGGTAAAAATGCCCCTGTCCCAACTTTTTTTAAACGTGTTGCTTGCATCAAATTCAGAATGGGTATGTATTTTTCCAAAAACAATGATATTTGAAATGTTATCTTTGTACTATTTTCAATTGAATATAGGGATAAATGATTTGCCCATCCTTGTATTCTGTTTTTATTTGCATTTTACGCAGCATCCCAACTTCTTTTGGAACAGGGTTGTTGATTGATCTGTTATAAATCAAGTCTACAACACAACAAAATGTGGAGAGAAAAAAGGCACTGTATATCGTGCTTTGCAAATGTATTCAGACCCCAGACCAATTCTCATACACTGCGTGCACAATTATTAGGCAAATCGTATTTCTCAAGATTTATTTTATTGTTGAACAATCACAATGCTTTATGTCAATCCAAAATATTATTGAACCTCAAACCTGAATGTTAAAGAAAGGAAAAGTTAGTTTTGATCTTTCTCAGGGGAATACATAAGAATGCAGAATTATTAGGCAACAATTGGTGTGCAGAATTATTGGGCAACTAATGAAAAAAATAATTAAAATAACTCACATGTTTATTCTAAATTTTTAAAGTAAGTGTAACAAATAAGTAACACAAAATGACAATTAATTAAATGTTTTGTCCATTCTAAAATACTCAGTGACCAATATAACCGCCCTTCTTTTCAATAACTGCCATGAGCCTTCCATCCATGCAGTCTGTCAGTTTCTTGATCTGTTCACGATCAACTTTCGCTGAAGCAGCAACCACAGCCTCACAAATGCTGTTCAAAGAGGTATTGTCTTCCCTGACTGTAAATCTCACATTTGAGAAGGGCCCACAAATTCTCAATAGAAGTTAAATCAGGAGGGGAAGGGGGCCAGGTCATTATTCGGGCATCTTTGTGGCCCTTGCTTGCTAGCCAAGCAGTGGAGTACTTGGATGCATGTGATGGGGCATTGTCCTGCATGAAGATCATGGCCTTCTTGAATGCTGAGGACTTTTTCCTGTACCACTGTTTGAAGAAAGTATCTTCCAGAAACTGGCAGTAGGTTTGGGAGTTGAGTTTTAGTCCATCTTCAACCCGAAAAGGTCCAACTACCTCATACCAGTTTACCAGTAGCCCTCCTCCACCTGGCTGGCGCCTGACTGAAGTGGTGCCGTGTGTCCATTAGTGATTCAGCTACGGACCCATTCATTTGGCCCATCAAGAGTCGCTCTTTAATCTGTTAATTTGCGTCTTTTCTTCTCCATGCGTTTTTTGCACCCCAGTTGACTATTTGCAACAAAACCTTTGATTGTCCAGTGGTCACGCCTCAATAATTTAGCCATTTCATGAGTGTTGCATCCATCTGAAAAGCATTTTACAATTTATGACTTTTCAGTGTCAGTTAAATCTCTTTTTTGGTCCATTTTACCTGAGGTCATGAAGCTGCCTAATAATTATGCACACCTTGATATTAGGTGTTATTCACTGTTGTCACACTCTCCCTCATTACACAAATACATATCACCTGAAAATGATTCAATCCAATGAGCATTCAAGTTTATATGGTTTGGAGTTGGAAAATGTGCATAGAAATAATGATACAATCAGAATACTCACTTGCCTAATAATTGTGCATGCATTGTATAAATGAACTACAGATGGTACATAATCATTTCGTTCTGTTTGTTTTAAAACAAAGACACTCAACATTAATTACTGCAGATAAGAGTGCTTACTGGCCCAAACCCAAAGTGCTGTGTGTGGCGCAAACCTAACACTGCCGATGCCTCAAGACACGCCTACCCTTCAATGAAGTGTGGTGGTGCCAATTTCTTGTTCTGGGGATGCTTCTCACCAGATGGGACTAGGCATCTTTTTCATCTGTTTCATTCTGCTAAAAAAATAATGTTTTTTTCTGCTGAACAATGATTCCAAGTACCCGTCCAAAGCAACATTGGAGTGGCTCAAGTACAGAATGATGAATGTCCTACAACGGCCACTCTTTGGTGGTCCACAAGGATGGTCCAAACAACTAGAACAACCTGGAGCAAATCTGCCAAGAAGAATGACCAAAAGCACTCCCAACACTGTGCTTACAGCTACCTGTGAAAGCAGCATATTGACTTTTTATCTTATAATTATTACCCAACATAAAACTAATGTCACCTCATAATAATTAAGTTTTGAGTGTCACTGTTTTATAATGACATTTTCTTCTGTTTGATATTTTAATGTGCCAATTTGTAATTGGTAATATGTATAAAATAATTACTCAGTGGTTTAACAAGGCACTGTAAACTTGCAGGAGAAATCTGATTCCCCCAGGCACCGTTATTTTTCTTTGAAGGTGAAACATCAACAGAAGGGGAGTACTTTCTTTCAAACCAGCTCTGAATGCACTTTGATTCCTAGAAGAAAAAATTGGTCTCTGTTGTGAGGACTATAACATACAGTGAGGGAAAAAATTATTCGATCCCCTGCTGATTTTGTACGTTTGCCCACTGGCAAAGAAATGATCAGTCTATAATTTCAATGGAAGGTTTATATGAACAGTGAGAGACAGAATAACAACCAAAAAATCCAGAAAAACATGTCAAAAATGTTATAAATTGATTTTCATTTTAATGAGTGAAATAAGTATTCGACCCCTCTGCAAAACATGACTTAGTACTTGGTGGCAAAACCCTCGTTGGCAATCGCAGAGGTCAGACGTTTCTTGTAGTTGGCCACCAGGTTTGCACACATCTCAGGAGAGATTTTGTCCCACTCCTCTTTGCAGATGTTCTCCAAGTCATTAAGGTTTCGAGGCTGACGTTTGTTAACTCGAACCTTCAGCTCCCTCCATAGATTTTCTATGGGATTAAGGTCTGGAGACTGGCTAGGCCACTCCAGGACCTTAATGTGCTTCTTCTTGGGCCACTCCTTTGTTGCCTTGGCCGTGTGTTTTGGGTCATTGTCATGCTGGAATACCCATCCACGACCCATTTTCAATGCCCTGGCTGAGGGAAGGAGGTTCTTACCCAAGATTTGACGGTACATGGCCCCGTCCATCGTCCCTCTGATGCGGTGAAGTTGTCCTGTCCCCTTAGCAGAAAAACACCCCCAAAGCATAATATTTCCACCTCCATGTTTGACGGTGGGGATGGTGTTTTTGGGGTCATAGGCAGCATTCCTCCTCCTCCAAACACGGCGTGTTGAGTTGATGCCAAAGAGCTCAATTTTGGTCTCATCTGACCACAACACTTTCACCCAGTTCTCCTCAGAATCATTCGGATATTCATTTGCTGCAGGATTTCAGTCCTTCACGGCGTAGTGTGTTACCAATTGTTTTCTTGGTGACTATGGTCCCAGCTGCCTTGAGATCATTGACAAGATCCTCCCACGTAGTTCAGGGCTGATTCCTCGCCGTTCTTATGATCATTGCAACTCCACGAGGTGAGATCTTGCATAGAGCCCCAGAGCTAGGGTGATTGACAGTTATTTTGTGTTTCTTCCATTTGCGAATAATCGCACCAACTGTTGTCACCTTCTCACCAAGCTGCTTGGCGATGGTCTTGTAGCCCTTTCCAGCCTTGTGTTGGTCTACAATCTTGTCCCTGACATCCTTGGACAGCTCTTTGGTCTTGGCCATGGTGGAGAGTTTAGAATCTGATTGATTGATTGCTTCTGTAGATAAGTGTCTTTTATACAGGTAACAAGCTGAGATTAGGAGCACACCCTTTAAGTTCATTTGAAACATATAGGAAGGTTGTGAAGGAGAAGAACATTAGCTTCACTAAGTTGGGTGAAGAGGACTGTGAAAATTGCTTGAGGCAAGATGTCCACATCAGAGCAGAGCACCGGTCTGAAACCAACATTGAGAAATGTCACCCCTGTCAAAAGTGAGAGGAACACAAGAGGAGAGCAGAAAGAGGAAGGCATCACTACAGGTTGGATGTAGAAAGGGAAGTGCTTGATGACCTCTCCATCCGCAGTGTAAACCTCCAGAAAGTCGTCATGCTGCCCCGAATGCCTGGGATGAAGAATGCAGTCTTTACTAAGCGCATCTCGGCCTTCCATGAGACCTTCGCCCGTGTGGGGAAAAAGTTATCTTCCAAGAACAGTATTTCAGTAATTATGGCACAAAGGCATTGCTGGAAGGAGGCCAGAGGCGGTGGCATCGGCTTTTGTCACAGCACTTAATCAGGAGTGGGATGTGAAACACATAATTTACTGGGTTGACAATTGCCCCCCACAGAATAAGAACTGATGCCTCTTTATAACTTTAGTCACTGTGGTAAATGACCCGACGGCCCCACTTGAGGATATAACTTTAAAGTATTTTGAACCAGGGCACACCTGCATGAGAGCAGAAAAAGATGAGGAAGTAGCTTGGGGGTGCTGTCCTGGATTTTGAGGATTTTAGGAATGTCATTGCCTCCTCCAACTCTGGGAAATTCAAAGTGGTGGAGAACCAGAGTCTAAACATGCTGGCATGGAGGGCTGGCCACTCACTGGCTAAACTAAAGAAGGCACCAAATCTGTCTGTCATGGCTGTTATTCAGCTGAGGAGGGGATCAAGAGAGATGTTCTTCAAACTCTTGCATGATGAAGAGGAGTTCACACAATTGGACTTCCTCAGGAAGAAGGTAAGTGAGAATAAGAGTAAGAGTAAAATGTATTTGTCACATACAGAGTTATAAACAGTGTACAACTTGCATTGAAATGTAAATTCTGGTTGACTCTAGGTGCCTTTAGAGTATCTGAAACAGCTGTGACATGGAGACAAGGGGATAGAGAAGGAGAAGAAGTCAGACATAATTTCCAAGCTCTGCCCAATGATGCCCCTCAACCGCCGTCAGTTTTGGCAGAACCTGGCTGAGGAGGAGTAAACATTTTGGAGGACTGAACAAACCGCTCATACACACACACACACACTGAGGACTGAACAAACCGCTCAGTCTGCACTCTTACACACGCACATACACACAAACAAGCGTGCACACACAACACCTCACACAAGCACACACATGCATGTACAAACACTACTGGCTTGTTGTTTTTCTGTTGTTTAAAATGTGAGAATTATTAACAACAGTTTTTAAAGCAACATTGGTCTGTAATGAATTACTTATTAATTAAAATATAAATATTCTAATGCAAGCCAACATATCAACATTTATTTTATGTGTGAAATGGTAATGGTGCTTGGGGAAATGATGACAATGAAGATGACAATTTCTTCAAAGTAAACTTCTTAATTTGCAAAACACTTTGTGGTGAAAGGGGCATTGGATAAAATCCTAATCTTGAGGCTTACTACTTAGCATTTTCCACATTCACAACTTGCAAACATCAATAAAACTATGAAATCTTAAAAACAATCAACATGTAGTAAAAAACACAACAAGAAAATTGGATGAGAACATGTAGTTTGTAGATACTGCACTTTGGCTTGGAAATAATGTTTTTGTTGTTTAAGGTCAGAGTGCAGTATTTGCATTTTGATGGTCAAAGGTCACACCAGTGGTGATGGTTTTTATCTATAAAAACATTCTTCCTAAGAAGTCATTACATGAATGCATTACAACTAATCTACCCACAACATATTTGACTGGCTGGTGTAAAAACTTTAAAGGCATTTTTCTCAGTTTCAGTGTTTGTGTAGTTACTGCACTTTGCCTTTGTAGGGCAGCATAGAGGTGTTACACTCTTAGAAATATGGGTTCCAAAACGGTCTTCTTGAAGGCTTGAGGTTCTTCCCAAAACCATTTGCTTCTGAAAAACCCTTTTTTCAATAAAGTGTTCTTCAAGGATTTTTTGTAAGACTAAGGGTTTCATTAAGAACCCTTTTCACCCCAAGAACCCTTTTTGGAAGAAGAGTTCTTCAAGAATCATGGGTGTTAGAAAATCCTCACCCTCAAATATTCAAATGTTTACCAATGTTTCAAATGGTATTTTAAAATGTAGATCTATGTGGAATCCCCTCAATCAAGTCATTTTACTTGTGTTCTGCCATAGTTGATTTCTTTACCATCATTTCATGCCGTACAATAGTTTTTTTTTTTAATTATTATTTTTAAGGCATTTTAATGGGATAGAGGCATAGACATGAAAAGTGGGGAGAGAGAGGGGATTACATGCAGGAAGGGGCCCAGGCTGGATTTGAACCCAGCCAACTGCTGAACTGACTCAGTCAGTCTTGTAGAATGCACTCTACCATTGAGCCACCAAATTTGTTAACAGATTTGTCCCTCCAAGGTGAGATACATTGTGTGTAGGTATTTTAGGCTGTGGAGAGACCATAGCACAGGGATCAACTCTTATTATGCAAGGGCCGGAGCCAGCTGGTTTTCTGTTCTACCTCATCGTTAATTGGACCTACCTGGTGTGTTAAGTTTGAATAAGTCCCTGATTAGAGGGTTGCAATGAAAAAATGGAGTGGAACTGGCTTCGCGGGCCAGAGTTAATGAACTCTGCAATAGAGACAAGGGTTGAGTTTGTCTGTTGAAGATCTTTTTTATTTGGGACTATTTTTTAATATATGCTGAACAACACTTTTCATGGGACTCCCTTACCACAGCTGTCCGGATTCAAATTCAGCTCTCTCTCCACCTTTCCTGTCACTATCCTATTAAAGGATGGAAATGCCCTAAAAAAGAACGGGTGTTTTTATAAAGATTGGGAAGAATACAATGCATATATGTAATGTGTTTCATATATCTAAGCCAGGCTTAATCCATGTCTGGGAAACTGGCTGAATGTGTTGCACAGGATTCTATTCTACCAATGATTTGTAAGCAACACTTTCACATGGGATAAAGTACCAAGCCAGAGGGACCAGAACCACTTAGGACATATAGGATTTTAAACTACTACCCCAGCACTTAGAAAAGCATGCAGACTTAGAGATTTTGTATGTCTTTACAACTACACTAATAAACCACCCCAACAGGGAGTGGTCAAAGAGCAACATTCATACACTGTATGTACCATTTTTAAAGAAAACATGAGTCAGCAGGCAAAACACATTTCTTTTATTTCCTATGGGATTCATATTCAACTCTAGGTTATACCAGAATGGCAAAATCATGAAACAAAACATGGCAACAAAGAAAAAAATGAAATGACCCCATGTTCAAAAGTCTGCATACCCTTAGTTCTTAATACTGTGTATTGCCCCCTTTAGCATCAATGACAGCATGCCATCTTTTGTAATAGTTGTCTATGAGGCCCCAAATTATTGCAGGTGGTATACCTGCCCATTCTTCTTGGCAAAATGCCTCCAGGTCATGCAAAGCCTTTGGTCGTCTTGCATGAACCGCACGTTTGTGATCTCCCCAGAGTGGCTCGATGATATTAAGGTCAGGAGACTGTGATGGCCACTCCAGAACCTTCAACTTTTTCTGCTGTAACCACTGGAGGGTCTTTCTTGGTCTACCTGACCTTTAGCTTGGTATCAAGAGATCCCTGAATTTTCCACTTCTTAATAAGTGATTGAACAGTACTGACTGGCATTTGCAAGGCTTTGGATTTCTTTTTATATCCATTTCCATCTTTATGAAGTTCCATTATCTTGTTCCGCAGGTCTTTTGACAGTGCTTTTCTGCTCCCCATGGCTCAGTATCTAGCCTGCTCAGTGCATCCATGTGAGAGCTGACAAACTCATTGATGATTTATACACAGACTGTAATTGTAATTTAAAAAGCCACAGGTGTGGGAATTTGAGCTTTAATTGCCATTTTCACCTGTGTGTGTCACCTTGTGTGTCTGTAACAATGGCAAACATTCAAGGGTATGTCAGGGCCATTTGGGTGATTTCATCATTATGATTTAAAAAGGAGCCAAACAACTATGTGATAATAAATGGCTTCATATGATCAATATCCTTAAATAAAAGACAGTTTTTTGCATGATCAGTCATATTTTCTAAATCAATGCCAAAATGTCACAATTTCTGCCAGGGTATGCAAACTTATGAGTACAACTGTAACTGATCATGGTATACTCCATGAAAATTATGGATGTTTTAGTTTGTGTTGTAAGTTTTGTAAAATGATGCCTTATCCATGATGATTATTCATGTGTTTCTTTAGAGTATGCCCTCAACCAGTGTGGAGAAACCTCTTTCAGGTAAACAGCACAATCAATCAATCAAATTCTTTTCATTAATCCCTTTTTACACCTGCAGCAGTCAAAAAGTGATTATCCAGATATCCAGCCGAAATCCCCAAAGAGCAAGCAACAAAAAGAAATTGATGCACAGTTGTTAGGAAAAACACCATAGGAGTGTAGGAAGCTAAAAAGAAACCTAGAGTGAACATTTATAAGGGTACATGACTTTTTAGGGACACATTAATATTTCAGTTCACTAGCGGGTCTATTAATACATGTGGGCTGTGTCCAGAGTTTAGGCAGAATCCAGATCAGCTGCACATCTAGGTGAACAAGGACAGGGGCAACCAGGTAGGCTGTGGGCAGTGACAACAGGAATTGTCAGGCAGAAAGTAGATCTGCAGCAGAACCAGTAGGACCTTTACAGGGAAAGCTAGGAGTTGTCAGTGTAGATATTCCTGAGGCGTGGTCCAAAGGTTCAGGTACTCCTAAAATTGAACAGGACACCAGAAAAATTAGGGAGCATTTCTTGGATCCAAACGGATACCTCAGCATATAATTCTGACTGACCCTAGACAGGTGGGGTCTGTAGATGCTGTGGCCCTGTGCGAAGATAATCCCAGACAGGGCCATCATGGGAGAAGATAGCTCCACCCACTTTGCCAAACACCAGGCAATCAAAAGGATGCCAAACATCTGCAACCCACCATGAGAAAGGGCACAGTTGTTTCAGATTTCCACATAAACTAAGAAAAATAAAGGTTTATCAAGGTTTTTTATTTTTATGATTTTGGCTCTAGATTATAAAGAGTTGAAGTTATTACTATTACTCCATTACTGAGATGCTTGCTGTCTGAAACAGGTAGATGTACTGTAGGTGTCTGTTTCCACTTTTTTAATTTGTGTGTAATTATCCTGTACAAAACACCAGTAATTAACTGAGAGAAAATAATTGATTCTGCCCAAACACTCCTATCCAACATATATTGTGGATTTATTATACCTCTTGTTTTCCAGACTATTCTATTAACTCTATGATGGATTGCAATTTCAGTGAGCTTCACAGTGAACTTGGCCATTACCTGATTTGACATATCTTGTGGATAACAGCAGTGAAGTCAGATTCTAAATATTAATTAAATTATTTCACATATTTCTGATACACCCTAAATCATGAATAACATTAATTAAATTGCTAGATGGTCCGAGTTAATAGTAATACTATGTATCAATCTATTTAATTTGAATACATATTGACAGGAAATCCCACAACCCCATACTCCAATGGCTAGAGAGGATCTCTAGAAGAAATTTTCTTAGACCACTGTCAGCCTCAGAAATATTTATTTTACCCACCCTGTGGCAGCGTTCTCAATAACCTTCTGTGAATGTTGTCATATTCATTTGTGTATTCATAGTGAAATGTTTCCAATTGTTTCCAGAAAAAAGGAAACATGATGTGGCTGATGCAAACAAACAAAAAAAGAAGCAGAAATGTAGTGCTACATCCAGAACAACTGAAAAGCTTGGTAGGTAAATGGTTTAATCAAATGTACTATTTTTTTAAATATATTTTTCTCTCTGAAAGGTATCTGGCAGATACACTATATGGCCAAAACTATGTGGAGTCCCCTACTAATTATTGAGTTCAGGTGTTTCAGCCACACCCATTGCTCACAGGTGCATAAAATCCAGCACATAGCCATGAAATTTCCATAGACAAACATTGGCAGTACAGTGGGTCGTACTTAGGAGGTCAGTGAATTTAAACATGGCACTGTCATAGGATGCCAAAAGTCAGTTTGTGAAATTTCTGTCCTAGTAGATATGCCCTGGTCAACATGTAAGTGCTATTATTGTGAAGTGGAAGCATCAAAGAGCAACAGCCCAGCCACGTAGACGTAGACCATGCAAACGCTATGTGGCATAACCCCCGGAAAACGCTACCTACCGGAATGCATAGTGCCTACTCTAAGTCTGGTGGAGGAGGTATAATGGTCTGGGGCTGTGTTTCAGGGTTTGGGCTAGGCCCTTTAGTTCCAGGGAAGGTTCGGCTTAATGCTACAGAATACATAGACATTTTAGACCAATAGGTGCTTCCAACTTTGTGGCAACAGTTTGGGGCAGGCTCTTTCTTGTTTCAGCATGACTGTGCCCCTGTGCACTGTATAAAGACATGGTTCGATAAGGTTTGTCAAGCCCTGACCTCAAACCCACTGAATACCTTTGGAATTAATTGGAATGGCGATTGCAAGACCAGGCATGTAAGAAATCAAAGAAACGTCACTGATAATCCCAGCCATATGAAGAATGAGCCATGCCAAACATGTTCCCGTACACCATGATGTAGTTTTGAGGAAAGCACCACATCTCTAAATGGTACAGTTTAATATACTGCAAATGGAGGCCATCTTAGACTGCAAATAATGCAGACAAATAAAGGCTCAACCTTGCAAGGTTTTATAACTTTAAACCAGACATAAGTATGTATGTGAATGTGCTGATTACCTCACATTTGGCAGCAGCACACCTGTGCATTCCTGTTGTATAAAGACAAAATGTTAATGTACAACAAATTGATATCTGTTGGTGATCATCTTTCAGACAGTGAAGGAAAGGCAGAGGTGAAGAAGATAATGCAAAGAGTCAGAAGCAAGCTGGATGAAATGCCTTCTACAATACATACTGACTTACTCAGGTAGACCTACTCATTTTTAAAATGTAGAGAGACAACACATGAACACATGCATATATGTAATTTCTTAAATTGCTTTAATAATGTTTGTTGTTCACTTCTAACAGAAGTAAAATTGATATGTTGGATAAAGACAGAAAAGAGATGGTGGGTGTTTTTGGGAAGACTGGAGCTGGTAAGAGCTCCTTAATAAACGCCATTTTGGGTGAGACGAAACTGCTTCCTTCTGGAAACCAAAGGGCATGTACCTCAGTGATGATTCAGGTGGAGGCCAATATGACTAATGACAAATACATCGCAGAGATCGAGTTCATTACAGTGCAGGTAAAAGTTAATGTTCCTTCTGTTTATGTCCTATCACACACTGTTTTAGATGTGGTGTCATGGGGAATAGTACAGTTAGTTACAGGCAGTAGAAGAAACAACAATATAATGTAAATTAACAACATTGTTTTTTTATCTTGCTTGCTCTTTAAATATTTAATAGAATTTCAAATGGTTTGCTCTGCCCAAACATGAGAAAACTGTGACCACAAATACATTTGCATAAATTAGTTGGAAAAGTTAGATAGAAACATGAAATCTAGAATGTAAATCTATTTCTGTTACAGGTGCAATAATTCCAAGTAAAACACTGGAAAAGTTCTGAAAAATTAATTTAATTGATTGTTGAGCTGCACGCAATCAATCAATTAATGTTAATGAAAAGACATAGACATTGAAACAAAGAATTACTGAAATTAACCTGCAACACAGCCTGCTGGCAAAAATGATAATGATGGCTGTGGTTTTATTTAATAACAGGAGTACGTAATATTGAGTATCTTTGATAAGGAACAAGGAACTTAGCTAAAGTGAGTTATACTTTTACTGAAATTAGGAGGAAGTAATTTAATACCCAATAGCCTAAAACCAGGTTCACCCTCAGCAAAGAGGCAGAGAGAGAGTTCTCATAAAATACAAAAAAGTTTATTCAAGAAACAAGACAATAATAGTAATAGTAATCATAATTGGGGACCCAATAGGACCAAACTCAATCCGCTGTTACAGATCAGGCTTGTACAATAAAGTGCTTGGTGCTAACATACTATAAAAACTTTACTTTACTATACAAAAGAAACAGTGGCATCGGCCAACACGAGAAAAACATAAACAATCAAAAGTTCATTATTAAATGGCACATCACACCCAACATCAATAATCGACATTGATGTTGAAACGCATTTAACTCATCATAGTACGACAGCCCATGATGACATAAAAACATACCTCGATCCAGATAACCAGAATACTTCCAAAAGCAACATGCATACAAACGCCAGTCTCCGGGAAACACGAAAGTTATCCCTACGATCGATACATAATCACATAACATCCATTACAAACAAATCACATTACATACACTGCACATATTACTGACAATTAATGCATTATTAAAAGAAGCATCATATGCTAACAAGCCATTGCTATAAAGAGCTTTACTTAAAAACATTCCAGGGAAACCTCAGAACACCGAACACCTCAAAACACCTGCCAGCTCAGGGACGCTGCCACATTGAAAGCGGGCTGGACCTTATAAAGGGTCAGTCTATTACCACCAGTACCATACTGACAGGTATAAACCTACACCAGTTACAGTAACATTATTACCCATTTGACCAAATCACTTCTGTTACAATAATGATATACAGCAGTCCATTTTCAACCGGGGTGCCGTAAAAATTAACGTTTTAAACTGTACAGTGACCAAACAGCCGGCAGAATTTGGTCATTACAAACCAGCACTTGCAAACTATTTCCTACAGCCACTCTCACGAGAGACTTGGTGTTTCACTCGTTGCCATATCTGAATACAGACATGTAACACTTCTAGCATTGACATACTATTTAGTTAGATATACTGAACAGGTATATTGACTCTTGTAAAAGCTACTTAAGTGGTTAAATAAATGAAATCATATACATTTGGTGTCTACCATTGTCTGATTAGCTTTGTTGACAGAAAAGTTTAGCTTTGAGCTAAAGCCTCCAAATCAACGTTCGTGCACCAAAAACATTGGACCAGACGATAGGTTTACATTCAAGGGGTTCAGATACACAGGATTGAATGGAAAGAAATGAGACAGTTTTTGCATGTTGCTCATAATACTATAGATGAGGCAAAAGCATCATCTGTAATCTGATGTCCAACAGGCCGGAACAGTGCATTTTGAATATACAATCACGTTATGAAACTTAGAAACATAGTTGGCGAAAATACGTTCATCAGATAAATGCCTGCCTGATCGGCTATGTCCAGCAAAGTACAGCAATCTAGATTATTGCTTCAATCAAAACAGAATGATAGCACTTTTGCTTATAAACAGATCGTCTGATCAAAAGACATTGGGTATGAACTCGACAGTATAAAAAAAAAAACTACAGTTGACAAGAGACATTCCAAAACTTCCTCAGCAAATTAATTTGTTAGGGGTTAGCAAACAACTAGGCGTTCGTCTTGGTAGTTTGGACATACACTTTGATGCTAAATGTAGTCTTTAGTATGCCTGATAGTTTTTTTCTTTTTAAGCATAAAAATATAAAGCACTTTTAATTGCCCGTGTATGGAATATGCTATCCAAATAAATAGCTGTGGCTTATACACAGGGATGGGCAGTTTTTATGATACATGTATTTAAAATACGTATTTCAAATACCAAATAGTATTTTGTAATTTGTATTTCATAGGGTTGATGAAAATGTAATCCTATTTTGTATCAAAATACTTAAATGTTTTATATTTTGTAGATTAAAAATACTGTAAAATACTTTATAAGACGTGTACATGATGACATCATAAAATTGCTGACTCTGATTGGTGCCTACTCAGTAATTTGCCCTTGAATTTTTGAGATCATAACAGAAAATGTATCCGTACCTGAAGAAGGTCAAGGTAAGAAATGTGTAGGTTGCCAGCTTTCCATCAATTTTTAGGATAAAAAAAATTGTTTACTTTAATTGTTTACTTTAATTTTCGGTGTGAGTTCGATTCCAGCCCTCAGTGGGTTGGTCGTTTTGGTTTCCATTGACTGTTGTCATGTTCAAGTTCAGTTCACTTTGTTCTCAATATCCATAAAGATTTTGATCTGAGACTCGATGTGTGATTTAAGTGTTCCCTAAATGTTTTTGAGCAGTGTTTTTGTGATTAAAAATCAAATGATTAATTACTTAGAAACAAGTTGCTATGAATAAAGTTGCCATCAGTTGTCTTCTTATGAATGACTTGTTTGTGATTGAGTCAGTGTTGCTGATGCAAAGTAGGCCCTTCATTTCCAAACACCAAGTAACTAACTATTAGGATACAATTATGAGTCATTAGCGAACTGTTAGTTATTTTATTTCACTCTTTGAAAATAAAGTTATAGTTAACAAAAAAAGTGCAAGCTACTGAGAGCCTTTGCTTTAGTATGTGTTACGCATTTGTTATACATTTCTATTTTTTAGGATTGGAATGATGAGCTATGGTCCTTACGAGGCAAGTCTTGTGAAAAGGAAGATGATGATGACAAGAAAATAAATGTCAAGGATAGTGACAAGGATGATGATGGAAAGATTAAAGCTTTGTATGGAAAAGAGGGACTTGAAAAAAATGTAGAGGAACTAATGGATAAGAAGCTCTTCAGCGAAATTCCTGAATTTTATTCATCGCGTAAAAAAATTGTACTTTGTGACACAGTACGTTTCTTTTTACTAACTTCACAGGCATTAAAAATATTTCAACATTTTCTGAAACTTATGAATATTTTTACCAACCATTATCAGCCTTTTAAATATTTTTCAGAATTTGCCATTTTCACTGAAATCTTGCAGACCTTTTGATTTTTTCCAATATTATGGAACTTTGGAGCTGCATTTCATGAAACCTCACTGCCTATAATTTTGAAAGTTGTTTCCATATTTTTTAATTTTTTAAAAAGTGTCTATGTGTTTAATTTGTTGCCTTGTTACAATTGCAGGGTGAAGAACTCTCTAGAAAGATAGCTTGTTTCACAGTGAGTGACTCAAACAGTGATACATTTGAACAACTGTATTGGCCGCTTGTGAAATGTTTAACAATCAAGGTGCCAAACTCTAAAAACCTACTGGAGCATGTTGTGCTGGTGGATCTTCCAGGAAATGGAGACTGCAACGAGAGCAGAGATACGATGTGGAAATCGGTAATTATTAACAATTATTTTCATGATGATTCAATGTAGTGATTAGCATTATATTCATCCTATATTTCATTTGGTTGATGTTGGATATAGGTAAATATAGATTTAATTCTAGTCAACCATGCACGCCGCTGAGAGCACGCCGCTGAGAGGCAGCTAGATCCCTCAGCGCAACGTGGACATCCAGTACCATCACCTGGACGCCATTGCTAGGTGGAGTCCTCGAGTGGATGTTTAGCAGAACATAATTGGCGATCTCCCACTTTCTAGCCAAGTGTCATGAAATAGATTCAAGGGGTGACAACGTGGACAATGAAATCAATATGGGCATGCACTTCATTCTGCACCACCTTGATAATGCAGAACCAAATTTAATAGCTTAAGAGAATAGTATATAAAAAAGATCACCACAATAACATAGCATAACAAACAAGCTACTGATGCTTGTAGCAAGCTTATCCTCAGGAAAAAAATAGTTTCCCCGGTCCGAATTGATTCCCCGTCTACCGTGTGACATGTCTCTAACCACTATGCTATGCAAGAATGCATAGTATCCATTCACTCACTCAGTCAGAGACATTTGCTTTTCTTGGCTGGCTCTGCTCACAAAGTGCAGCAAAAAATAATTTCCAAAGAATGTTAAGAATTGTCAGATTTAAAATACAAACATGGGAACAAAGTATGTGAGACACTCGCTCTTCTTGGCCGTCTTCTTTTACGCGGTCCGGCAAAAAGATAACTTCAACAACAATAAAAGAAACAAGCTTGCCTACTTACCCTGTTGCCCGAAAGCTACTGAATGTGGATAGCATCTATAGCCTTGCGTTAATTGAATGGAGCACGTCCAAACATGACTGTTAAACATGATGGTGGATGGTACAGACCCGTAACATAAAACACATGCAAATTAGTGTGGTGTACAGGAACAGTGAGAACAAACGACAGACAACCAAAGCTATCAAACATAAAACGTTTATTATAAACACACGGTAAAGGGGGTAGGGAAAAGGGGCTGAGGTGAACCCAAGAAATGAAATAATATAGTTAAAACACCCCTAAACTGAACTTGCCTGCCTCAAGAACCGCTTAGCTGACTACTAACCCATACAAAAATACAGTGGGTGGTCCGCTCAGTTCTAACTAGTGTTTTTAGACAACGTTTTCCTACGGGTTGTGTATGCCCAAGGGCGACTTGCTAAAAAAAAAACTTTCCCAGGGACACAGGGATAAACAAAACACACAGGTTGAACAAGGACTAAACAGCACACAGCAAACAATTGACTAGACAACACCAAACAAAACACCACAGCAATACATACTCAGATGAAACAGGACAAAGTGAGATGTATGTGCTAAACTAAGTGATGTATGTATGAACAAAGTGTCAGTCTATCAAAAAAGGTACAGTATCTCACCAAAGTGAGTACACCCCTCACATTTTTGTAAATATTTGATTATATCTTTTCATGTGACAACACTAAAGAAATGACACTTTGCTACAATGTAAAGTAGTGAGTGTACAGCTTGTATAACAGTGTAAATTTGCTGTCCCCTCAAAATAACACATCACACAACCATTAATGTCTAAACCGCTGGCAACAAAAGTGAGTAAATGTCTCCGTCTCAGTGTCTTAGGTACACACCTAAGTGAAAATGTCCAAATTGGGCCCAAAGTGTCAATATTTTGTGTGGCCACCATTATTTTCCAGCACTGCCTTAACCCTCTTGAGCATGGAGTTCACCAGAGCTTCACAGGTTGCCACTGGAGTCCTCTTCCACTCCTCCATGAGGACATCACAGAGCTGGTGGGTGTTAGAGACCTTGCGCTCCTCTGTTTGAGGATGCCCCACAGATGCTCAATAGGGTTTAGGTCTAGAGACATGCTTGGCCAGTCCATCACCTTTACCCTCAGCTTCTTTAGCAAGGCAGCGGTTGTCTTGGAGCTGTGTTTGGGGTCGTTATCATGTTGGAATACTGCCCTGTGGCCCAGTCTCCGAAGGGAGGGGATCATGCTCTGCTTCAGTATGTCACAGTACATGTTGCATTCATGGTTCCCTCAATGAACTGTAGCTCCCCAGTGCCGGCAGCACTCATGCAGCCCCAGACCATGACACTCCCACCACCATGCTTGACTGTAGGCAAGACACACTTGTCTTTGTACTCCTCACCTGGTTGCCGCCAGACGCTTGACACCATCTGAACCAAATAAGCTTATCTGGGTCTCATCAGACCACAGGACATGGTTCCAGTAATCCATGACCTTAGTCTGCTTGTCTTCAGCAAACTGTTTGCGGGCTTTCTTGTGCATCATCTTTAGAAGAGGCTTCCTTCTGAGACGACAGCCATGCAGACCAATTTGATGCAGTGTGCGGCGTATGGTCTGAGCACTGACAGGCTGACCCCTACCCCTTCAACCTCTGCAGTAATGCTGGCAGCACTCATATGTCTATTTCCCAAAGACAACCTCTGGATATGACGCTGAGCACGTGCACTCAACTTCTTTGGTCGACCATGGCGAGGCCTGTTCTGAGTGGAACCTATGCTGTTAAACCGCTGTATGATCTTGGCCACCATGCTGCAGCTCAGTTTCAGGGTCTTGGCAAACTTCTTATAGTCTAGGCCATCTTTATGTAGAGCAACAATTCTTTTTTTCAGATCCTCAGAGAGTTCTTTGCCATGAGGTGCCATGTTGAACTTCCAGTGACCAGTATGAGGGAGTGTGAGAGCGATAACACCAAATTTAACACACCTGCTCCCCATTCACACCTGAGACCTTGTAACACTAACGAGTCACATGACACCGGGGAGGGAAAA